>JAAGNO010027626.1:31896-53903 GCA_033439905.1 Ceryle rudis
ACAATTTATTTCAGTAATTTGTTGCCTTTTTTTTTTTTTTTTTTTTTTTGGCAATAAACTGCATTTTGACACTAACATCCCATTTAGTAACTGGATTTTAAATATGCTAAATTAAAATTTATCTTGCCTGATTGTTAACTACACGAACGTCTCTTGCTTTCGCTCATGCCTTTGGAAAAAATAACTGTTCATGATTAAAAAAACACACTGCAGCACTCATTTTTTTTTGCAACTTATAATAATAATGCTATTATTTTAATCTAAAAAAAATCCAGAGATATACTAATAAACACGGATAATTTGATACCCTTATATCCCTCCTATACTTTACATCTCCAAAAGCCCCGTGATTACTTTATATATTGTGGATAGAATACTTGTCATTCATTAGATTTCTTAAGTGCTATTGTAAATCAGTAGGATTAACTGCATTTTATGTTACAGCTGGTGACTTTGCATTCCTCACTCCGCCTGTGATTAGTGATCTCTCCAGGGTTCTTAGAATATAGAAACTTTGCATTTTGTACACATGGATCTTTTGGGAGATAATGATAACAAAAGATGATAAATGTGGAATTTAAAGTACAGCACCCTTTAATCCGTGGTATGCAAAACAAACAGCAGGGATATACTGTTCTGACAACTTCATCTTATCTTTCCTCTTTGAATAAAAATTTTCTGCATGGTGATACAAGGATGACGTTGCAAGCCCAGTCTAAGTGTGTATCGCCTGCCCATTGGTTAAACCCTACCCTTTTAGCAAATATTTCTGTTTAATCCTTAACTACGTGAGGCAGACTGATGCTTTTGGAGTCCTACTATTGTAAAACATACAAAAGATGTCATAGAAGTTTAGTCTTTTAGCAAGTACTCGTTAGAAGGTGAACTGCCATTTTATAGAGCTACTCTGATTCATGTTAGTGAAATCTGACAATTATATATTTGAGTTCAGTGGGCTTATGTCTCACTTTTGGCAGTGTAAATGATAGAACAACTTCTATCATAAATAATATCGTGCCAAATTTACAAAAATCATTTGAAATGCTATACAAGTGGGGAGACTGGAGTATTTTTAGTTCAATTCTTAACAGTGAAATGCAGTCTGAAAAAACCCTGATTTTCAAGTTGCATTCTTCTGTGGTATAAAAAGAAATAATTTGTCCAAAAAAGAGCAATTTCTGTTCCAAAATAAGTGCTGCTTAGTCAGGATTAAAAAGGAAGTCTTTTTCCTTATCTAAGTCTGAATAAATTTTTCAGTAATTCTGCTTGAAAACAAATAATATCAATAATAACAATGGCTTCATGAAACCTTAAAGGTTGGTGTTTTATTTTATACCAAAATTGGATGTACACAGTTTGTCAAAATATCATTATTATTACAGTATTTACAGATGCTTTTTGAGCGAATAGCTTTTATAGAATGAAAACATTCCCTGCTGCTTTGGTAGGACTCAGCTGAGACTTATGATGCACAAAGTTAGACAAATATGAATATATTTTTTAAAGATTCTTTTTTAAGGGAAAAAGAAATTCCTTTTTATAAATAATCTCACATTATCAAGGTTCAGTGTAAGGAACTTCCTCCTGTCTCTTGCATTTAATTTTAAGTGGCCTTATGAATGTTTCCATGTGTCTGCTTTTAAATTTCTTATGGTCAGGGAGAGCATCAGACCTAAACCTTCCCCCTCTTTTAGATCGGTCTGCAGCAGCTGTTGGGCTGTATGGAAGGATCAAAGCTAACACCAGCTATGTTACAAGTATACAAGTTCTGTGCTTGTGCAATCTGTAATATTTGTGTGTTAGATAATAATACACATACATAGTGGATAAACTGAAAATTCAGTTGAACAAGATCAAGAATATGAAATGGCTAAATTATTTTGGGCTAAATTGTTGGGGATTATACAGGGCTAGAAATATAAAATATACATTTGACAGCCTGAACACTGCACTTAAGACTAATGGAATCTATCAAGTCTATTTAAAGAAGTGCTTTCTAGGTCCTCACAGTCATTTTAATGTACGTTTGTCCCTAAGAACTGAATTATAAATAGCAATGACCAATTTGGGGGATAATTTTTGATATAATTAGATGCTGAGTTGAAGTAGTTGTCAGATGAGATATCTGGGGAGAGGCTTTCCACCTCTAAGGCTAATTAAGTTTGGGAAGGCTTTCAGAGGGACATAGCTTTTAAAAAGTAACAAAACACCACGACAAGAGTGGTTTAATAGTGGTTCCTAAGTTACAGTTTAGGATACTCTCCCAGCTCTTTCAGGCTACCTCAGCAGTGGCCTTAACACAACAATAACTCTCATTTCCTTGCTTTGTTCTTTTTACATTCTTAAGCATGGATAATTTGTTATTTACATTTTATTACAAATTTTAATGACACAGATGAAAACATGACACTATTGTCCTGTTTGCAGGTCCTACACATATCCTTGGAAGTATATGTGGCAAAACTGCACTGATGAGACTTATATATGATTTTTGTACTGACTTTGACTGATTTTCCACATCTCCTACAGGACAGAAAGCAGACCATAACAACTACAGCTATTCAAATAAGTGACAGAAAGCAGTATTAAAGATGAAAGCAGCAGACAGAATATATTGAATGGTATTACTATATACCCTACAAGATAGAAGATAGTCACACTTTTTTTTTCCTAACAAAGAAAGTAACAAGAACAAACCATTCCCTGGTTGGGTTAACAATGCCTTGCATTTTTTTGTTAGCTATAAATCTTCATTTAGTGTTCCCAGTGAACAAAGGCTGCCACTTGATAACTTTGATACTGGTATAACACTGACACGGGGGTAACAAAATAGAAAACCCTTGATAAGAACACTGTTGACCAACCCTGAGGGTGACTACCAACAATATCCAAGGGAAAATATAATGTCGTCAGTAAGAGAAGTTTCTTTGGACAAAATAAGGCTCTGTAAATCAAAGAGATACTTCCAAACTACCTCCTAGAACAGACCTTATTCATGCAGCTCCTATTAAAATTAGGGAGATTTCATTTCTCATTAGCTGGGACCCTATTAAGAAATTGTTGAGCAATAATAAGACTTAGTAAGAGTTTTTTAATGCACAGATTTTAACTAATCCATGCTGACTATAGATCCCACTGCATTTTTAAGTGATTCTCTTCTGCTATTGTTGATCTAAATTTTCACCCTTCAGCTCAGTATTCAATACAGTCTTTAAAGAAGTCAGGGAGTGAGTGCTCCAAGATGCAGAGTGTTTCCTTGTCAAGACTGTAATCTGAGAATCAGTTTATGAAATAATGTGACTCTTGTAACTTTTGTCAAACACCTGGAATATTAGTCTTACTCAAGACAACTCTACAACTGGAATCATTTGTAGAAGCACTGAGGGGTCTTCCCTGGGTTAACACAGAGGACAGAAACAGAAAACCAACATCCTGGCGAGTACCTCAAGGACTCATCTGCTCTCTCTGTTGTATCATAGGACCTTTTCCCCTACTCTTTCTTTCCTATTTTCCATGTGGTTATCATACCAGCGCAGCATCTTCTCATTGTTTTGGCTTTTAATGAGGAATGTTATGTGGAGGTTTTTCCTTTGGAAATCTAAGCTTATTCTATCAGCAGGATCAGCCTTATTGACTCCCTCTTGACCAACCTAAATAAATTTGGAGGCACAATTTCTGTCCCCTTGTCCCCCTTCATGCAGCAGTATGTGGCCAGGCAGCCAAGATTAGGCTGCAAAACCCCTTATTATCCTCACTGAATTCTTATCTAGAATTTATTTTCGCATGTGAACATTCCTTCCCAGCAGCAGGAATGAACAGAAAAGGAATCAGGAATTACCAACATCCTTCTTATTTTATCTTAGAGGGCTTTTGCTCACATTCACTGCAAAAGCAGTTACACAGCCAGTGGTGACTTTGTCTCAGCTTGCAGCTGGAACATTCAACAGGCTAAAAGCAGCACGGAGCTTCAGAAGGGGTTATATCTGTGGAGGCTGAAAACAGAGTCCTGCATAGATGATTGATGGAGCTGCAGGTATTAATTATATTCAATTTATTAAAAATATGGGGTTTACATATCTATAACCACTGTTTCTCTGCTGCCTGCTCTGTCCTGGCTCCCATTTCCTATGACATGACTTCACAGAGCAGGAAATTACTTTGCCGAATGGATTATGCAAGTCCTAACGTCAATAATTCCTGTAATGAAGTTATTTTCCTCAGTAGACATGAGGAACAATGTAAGAGGACTTTGTCCATCACGGTTTTTATTTTCCATCTTGCCACTGATTTCCTACTTGTCTCATTGGAAAGAGACACAAAACAAAGAAAAATGAACAAAACTTTCAGCTAAAAAAACCCAAAACAAACATGATCTCAGAGTTGATTATGGAGACACCGGTATTTTTCAGAATGTATTCTTGTATTATAAAAGTAAGAAAAGTCTCAACTGTCCTGTCTAGCCTTATAAAATACAAAAGGCTAATCATAACAATGACAGTGAATAGTTTAGCAATGCTTAGTTTGACAATCCTTGGCTTAAAAATCAGTGTTACTCAACTTGAAATCCAATTTAAGACTTACCTAAGAACATCAAAATCAATAAATTGAAGAAGCACTTCCTAAGTAAGAGACTTCCTCTGATATATAATTTCATAGCTATTTTTATTACATGAACATCTTGCACAATTCAGTCCTTAGTACTAGAATTACTCTATCAGCTGTGAAAAAGGGTGAACTTTAAAATAAATACTGGAAAACTGAACATTTTAGTTTGCTCACCTCATATATGTGAACTTGCTCATTTGTTACAGCAAAAATTAGTAGAATATTATTTTGCACAAGTTTATCAATTAATTGTCCAATTGTGGGATACTCCTGCAAAAAAACAGAAGAGAGCCCCATCAACCCAATTTTCATGTGCATCCCGTCGCTAATTATCTCCCATGAAACACACATGCAAAGGATCATAATTAACATTGTATTCTCTATATTGTGTAAACTATAATTAGGCACTACATGTATACAAAATAAAGGATAGTGTATATAATTTCCTTGCAATGGTTTTAAGGAAACTCCTCTGAGAAAAGTATAGTGGCATCTTCCATACTGGAACACTTGGCTCAGTAGCATCTGTGATATTTATATATATCATATATATTCAGTATTTTTGAACACTGAGTCTTAAGCTGGTAAATTCTCCTACAGGAACAGTGTACTACAAATTCCTGAACTCCTCTTGAATTCACACCCTTACAGGGAAAAATGGTTAATACAATTTTTGCCTTGCCTGCAGAAGGAAATACTAGTCAGTCCTGCTGTCAGTGTTTTCTGGGTTAGCAGGAGTACGATTTGTGCTTTCTTGTTTCCTAGCTGTAATCTATCCTGACTCCATGCAAATACACTGTTTTGGTTTTTTTTTTCTGAAATGTGCAATTACAAACAAAATAGATGATATGAAATACCTAGATTCCCCAACCTTTACACATTTCAGTGATAAAGGTATACTACCATTAATTTTAAGTTGCTCATGATAGCCTTTACATTTCCAAAATGCAAGAGTTGTACAAAAGTCATAGTAGATTACCAGAACAGTTGACATGGAATATTCATTATTGTGGTCCAAATGACAGTTCCCATCATTAGGAATAACAATCCCTGCCAGCTTACTGTCCATCCCAAAATGGGAATCAGCATCACTCACAAACACCAGCAAATGTAGAGAATCATTCCTCCATCCAATTTTCTCCTGTCATTTAAAAGACATGAGTTTATCAGGCTGTATTGCACTCACAATATAGAAAAGCAGCAAAATATTTGGAGAACAGCACCTCAAAATAAATGAATGGAAGCATTTTCAAGGGATTGTCAAAAATACCACAACATGTTTTAAGATATGGTGTCCATTCCATTGTCTTTGGATAACATTTTGTCTCCCCGTGCCTGTGTTTAATAACATGGGCTGGCCATTTTCATGTCAGTCTGCTTACTGCTCTGAACATAGTTAATCAAAAATATTTGAAGAAAAAACTATCAAGAGAACAGACCCAGTAATTATACAGTTCTGGGGGGTTTTATCCCTGGCAATTAAAAAGAAACACTAAAATACTGCAATATGCATGTTTTACTTGATACAGCCAAAAGTATTTTCATACAAATCTAATGAGGTTTTTGGACTGCAGTAAGAAAATCTTGAAAAAGAATGACCTGCTGGTTTGAAATACAACCATATAATAGTAGAATTGGTAGTACAGAGAATAATTAATATTATACCTAGAAGTTTAAATTACCTTGCAAACAGCTGCCTGCATAATTGCATCAAATCCTCCCTCTGGAGTGTCTATATTAGCAGAGATTCGCTGTCCTTTCACAATTTCATTGAATTTTTCAGCATCTTTTGTTAGAGGCAAAATGTGTTTGTATCCAAAGGTGGGCAAGCACTCATACGGTACACTTCTACAAGATAAGTGAGAGAGCTTATGGATAGTACAGGGTGAAAAATCACTTCAGTGGCTACTTTGCAGGCCTGTCTGGATTAGTTTTCGGTCATGTGTCTCTTTTCTGTATCTGAGACAGATCTAGTGGAAAACATAAGATAATCAAAGAACATCCAGTGAGGTGGGCAATAGAAAGAGGTCTGCAAAAGGCCTGTGAAATGCCTCCTAGAGCAGAGTAATTCAGATGGTTAACAACGTGCAGTCCCCATTGTGCTCCCCACTATGCCTTTTTCTCATACTCAGAAGTACAGCAAGATCTGTAGTCCCTTAGTGACATTCAGTGAGCACCACACAGCTGCTGCAGCCCTGACTCAGGCTGCAGAGCACAGCTTCTCTTCCGCCTGGGTTAGGAAAGAGCTAGGGCAGCCTGGGTTTGGGGGATACTCTTAGACCTTAAGGGAAAAAACAAGCAAGCAAACAAACAAAAAACACACACACCCCCAAAAAACCAACAAAACCAACAAACAAAAACCAACCAACCAACCAACCAACAACAACAAAAAACCACACCAAAAAACCCACCACGAACAAACCAAAACAGGAAAACAGCATTAATAGGTAAATGAAACTGCTATTCTGTGTTGGGTTTGAGTTTTCACCTGTTTAGTATAACAATGTCATAAAATAGTTATAAATATATATATTCTAGCAAATTAAAGAAAAATACATACTTGTCCTACATACCTGTTTGTTGACCCATATAGAACATTTGTAACTAGCAGTAAAAGCTAAAAAAAAATAAACACTCCCAGATTCCTCTCTCCAAATAACGTAAGACTCAACAGAATAATGATCAGAGTGCAAAACCAAAAGAAACAAATCTTGGTTCCCAAACTGACTAATTTACATCTGGAAGAGGGCAGAGGTTCCAGTAAGGCTGTATTTTATCCTAAAGATTAATATTGTGACTTCATGTTGGCATGCAAACAGATGTAGGTATTTTCCCTGCCTACCTGCAAGGGTTGTTTATTTCTTCAGCTGTAGTTTTGATAAATGGTGAAACTGGTTTTTCAACAAAAGATCCAAACCCCAGTCTGAAGTTGCTTGTCAGTTTTGACATTTCTTTAGAAAGAGCTGAACCCAGTTCTTTAATTCTACTCAGATCATCATCCATGGAGGCTGAAAGATCCATGAGGTAATAGAGATCAATTGGATAATCTTCAGTTTGGCGAACATTGATCTGTATTGTTTCTTCATGTCCTATTAAGGTCATGGGAAAATGGGATACATGTTAGCAGAAGTTGTGAGCAATGTCAGTTTCTTCATGAACTTGTGTACGGTGAAAATTATTTAGTATTTCAAATAGCCAGTAGAATTATCAAAGTAACTTCAAAAATTCACTGTCAATAAAAATCTCAAACATGGGTCTGAAAAATTAAAAGTTAAAAAAGTCTGAAAAATTAAAGTTCTAGTGTCTGTTTTCTAAACATAAGCACAGATTTACAACTCATTGTTCTAATTAAAAAAAAATAAATTTGAGAACATCACTTCAGCAGAATGCAGCTTTAGAAAATTTAGATATTAAGCTAATAAAACTAAAGGTAGCATGTATGGGACATACCATGCATTTTATAAATTTATAGAACCCAGAGTGTGCACATGGACTTTATTCTCAGTTCCAGCACTATGATATGACGTAACTGGGTATCTCTCATGTTTCTTTATTCCATATTTTCTCCAGGAAAAAAAAAAAAATCACATCTCAAGGACCCCAAAGTAGGTCTGGAGTGTTTACACAAATGTCACTCCTACCTTGTAAATCCTCAAAGCAAGATTTTATGCTGCCCCTGAGATATGCTCTTTGTCAGACCTGCAGGGGAGAGGCACAGGAGTGGGGCTGGGGCAGTGCAGGGAGTTTCCATTCTCTCTCTGCCACCTCAATGGCAAGAGAACAGAAGAGCTAAAAAAATATATCCTTACTTTTATGATGTACCCAGCACTTCTGAAAGTATTTTGAACTCATCTGAACCTAGTTTTCATCTGATGAGTCAACAGATAATTTTGGACTCGGCACAGGGTTTTTATGTTTATTCTGTCAAGATTTTTTTAGACCAGTCTGAGAAGCTTCAGCATAACATATTGGCTGAAAAAAAATATCCCACATCTGTGAACACAGGGCTTACCTGGTCGCAGCCTGAGAGTTAATTTTTGTGGAGAAATCTGTGTGACATCAGAATTATTCTTCTGAGTCTCTACAGTTAGGGGCTTGTTTCTGTGAATTTCTACTTCTGAAACGGGAAATTCAATCAAATTCAATTGGCATCCTTTTGACAAAAGGTTTTCTGGGGTATCACACCTCCCATTAATTGCAGATGAATCTGTGTAATTCTAAAGCAAACAGGAGAAGGAATAGATGAGTTAAATGTGTTTGCTGACCAGCCATCAGCACCTGGCTGACATAAGGTCAATCCAATGCAGGGATCCGAAAAGTGCTAGTGCAAACTAGTGCAGAAAGAGATCTAGGTGGTACAGAAATCTGAATTTGCCCTTCATGGATCATGTCACGCAGGTGTATAATTAATGTAACTTACACCGGTTTGGTATCCTGGGAGAAACTGCTCTATTGTTGGGGAATGGGAATTGTGCCACTCGCTGCATTTGGCTTCTCGCAGTACTGGGAATGATAACAGAAAGCCTCTATGAGCCCCTGGTTTTTCTGTTACAGGATTACGCCACAAATTCATCAGTCTTTTCTGAACAGTTTTGAACTGCTGATGGAACAGTATAACTTAATAACAGAAGAGATCTTACGGATCTGCAAAATTTGTGACAAACTGACAGGGGTACCCAGTGTTCACTGGTTTTTTTTCTGACCTACTCTTTCTCCTCGACATTCACTTAACATGTTCTCTGAAGCAGGCAGCAAATCCCTGTTACTCTGCCTGGTGCCCAACAGGCAGCACAGCTTCCCTCGCTCATCCCCCAGCACTGGTGGGGCTCCCGACATGCCCACATCTATCTAGTCACATTTTGCCCAGTGTCCTACTTGACCATCCAGAGGAACTCACAAGCCTATCAATATCAGCTGGATGGCATGCAGTTAATTTTTGTTACTCATTTCAAAGCACTTGCTCTGCATTCCTTTCCACAACACTGCTGCTGCGTAGGTACAACCCCCATGTAGTGCTGAAGTTGATGGTTAGTTTTACAAAGAGGCTTCTGTGCCTTATTACCATTCCTAGAGCTATGCCCAGAGTTTAGATCCTCAGAACCAGTCAGCCGCCTCCTGAACTGGAAACTGCTCCGGCCTTCAAGACCTTTTGACCAAAAGTTGGGCAATGCCCACCGAACCAGCACCAAAACATTCAATTCCTGGCTCATTGTCATGGGCCCATACCATGAAGCCACTCTTTTCTCCCAGATTTGAGCAAGCTACCTGGGGTTCAGCCACTAAGCCACAAATATTCTCTGAATTCAGCTACAGAAAAACTTTCCATCCAAAGCAAACCAATTTTACTTTAAACCTATTAAAACCAGAACTGGGCCCCTTCTTTCCACCAAGATGTCACCCTTCATGCTTGAAAATTATCAGGGTTGTTACATATTTTAGTGGAAGGGATGCAGAGACACCTGATGGGAACACTGGTTTATTATTCTTCAGACTGAATCTGAAGTCTTTGCTCAGGCAAAATTCTTGCCAACTGCTTCTTGAATACAGTGTGAATAAAAATCATGTACCATTATGCAACTTTCACAGGGAGATTCATGTCATCTCCTTTAGTTACACACTTTTTCACTTTTAAAATGTGAGAAGAGGCAAATTTGTATTTGAAACATAATTAGAGGGTGTGTTTCTATCGTACAGAAAACAGTGGTTTCTTTGGAGGCACTTGTGTTTATTCTGACACTAAAGCTCCTATGCCTTTTGCAGTCCTGATGAGTTGTTCTCTAGCAAATGAGTGAGCCTATGAACAATGAAAAAATAATGTTTACTATGAAGTTTTCAACAGTTCTACAGGGTTTAAAAAAAAAATCAATAATTGTGTTTCATTTTTGCTTTCTGAAAATATATGGCAGTAGTCAAAAACATGTGATCAAATATAATTTCAAGAAAATCCTGGGGTTTTTGTTAACTACAAACATAAAAACTGCTGCAAACACACTAATGTGGGTGTTTTGTTTTTTTTTTTCCCATGATAGCATTTTTTGCAAACTTCTATATTATTTCTAGAAAACTTATTATTGAAAAAAATTCCTTTTGGTCTTTGTCATGTACTTCATAAAGCAGTAAGCTAATCCCATCCTAAGTATCAATGTGCTATTCAAAAAAAGCAAGAAATGCTTTTAACAGCAAAGGTGTAAATCAGAAATTATCATTAAAAAGACATTTCATTTCTCTATTATTTCTGGCAAGTTTTTAATTATGATATCTGGCTATCTTGCTAACATCAATGTTTAATATAATAGTCTAAGATTATTTTTTTAAGCCTGGTGTTTTAGCTGAAACACTTACACCTATATCTTACTAATTATAAAACAGACACTGTTTATCATACTTAAATCAACTACAGTTTAATGATTTGTAGATGCAAACTGACTATAGCACCTGCTTTTTACACTGTCTGGCTTGGCATGGATTATGTAAAATGTAGTCTGGTCTCTGACTTGATGTCTGGTGCTTCATCATCAGTTCTGGGGGTGAGTCAGCCCTGAGGCTGATAACCTGAGCCCCTCTAATAGCACTATCATTTCTGCTTTAGATAAGGAAAGGTGTTTTGGTTTTGTTTTGTGTTGTAGGTTTTGGTGTTTTAGTTTTGGTTTTGTTTTGTTTGTTTGGGTTGGTTTTTTTTTTCTGGTGTTTGTTGGTTTGGGTTTGTTGTTTTTTTTAATGTGTTTTGTTGTGTTGCCTCTTTTTTTTTTTTAATAAAATTGAATAAGAATAAAATTGAATAAGAATAAAATTGAATAAGAGAATAATAGACCATAAAGTCTAGATTGAATACCACTTTTGATCCCCAGGAAGGCTTCACTAAGCGCTGCATGCATTACAAAAGCACAGGCTGACCCAATTAAGTCAATACTTTGTCACTCAGAGCTACTACAAACACTTTATGTATTACTTTGAAATTTTTTTTGTATCAGTTACTCTACCTCTTGAAAACACCAAGCGCAGTGTGGTCCAGAAACCAAACAATCTTCACAAGTCACTGCGCTTTCATGGGAACAGGTCCCTAAATAAAAATCCAAGAAAATAAAAGACTATTAATAATGTGGTTAATAATTCTATTTATGAAGAATCTTGTTATATAGAAAATATGAGAGGTGAAGAATGCACACATTTAACCATATTTAGGATTACTAATAAAATTCCTTCACAGCAGCATTTCTATTGGTAGAAGATTAACTCTCTAATAAAAATTAAAACCCCACAATGGCTGGCAATTAACATACTTTTGCATGCTTTATGGATGGCATTCACTGAGAACTTGTTACTGGTTTTCTCCCCTGCACCTGATAAAGTTTACACGTGTTTCTGCTAGGGTGCAGGTTAAGATATTTCCAACATAAGCAGGGATATTAAAAGAACAGATTTAGGTTCACTCTATATGATTAAAATTGCTTCACTTGGGTCTATAGATACTTGATATGATTTTAATTTATTGTATAAATACCAGAGAAATGCTCGGTCACATCTACAGTATTAGGTTTCTAGCAGATCAGCGATTAGTATAACCAAAATTGCCCAAATGCCTGTCTCTTTCATAGATGTTGTGCTATGTAATGACCACACAAATCTTAGATGAGTTTGCCGGGTAGCCCTACAACCGTCTGTCAAAAAAAAAAAAAAAAGAAAAAAAAAAAAGTTGTTGTTACAAAGAAAGGAATTATTAAATACGGAAGACAGAAACCTATTTCTTATGAACTTCAAGCAAGAAACAAAGCAAAGTTGGTTTTGAAATGGATCTCCCTACCCCTGAGCCTTACCTTGCACATAGTTATTTCTTTGCAGAAATAGGAAACAGAGGCAAAGCAATTCAATCCCCATTCGTTTTCAGTGCTGGCTGCGTGACAAAAAAAATATTAGCGTGTTAATTATCATCCACGTAAAGGTAGAATGTTGTAAAAATCATACATTCCTGGAAGGTATGTTTTCAGATGTCACCTACACCAGATTGCAAGGAAACTTCAACCCTACCAGGACAGACCATGAAGAAAAGTGAAAACAAGAGCTACCTGGGCAGGTAAAGAGGACAAGCTGTGCATAAG
Organism: Ceryle rudis; assembly: GCA_033439905.1. Taxonomy (NCBI): domain Eukaryota; kingdom Metazoa; phylum Chordata; class Aves; order Coraciiformes; family Cerylidae; genus Ceryle; species Ceryle rudis. The sequence goes on from JAAGNO010027626.1 coordinate 44,598, forward strand.
GTAATGTGAACATGGTTATCACTTCCTTGTTTTCCTGGACTCCTTATAAGGTATAAGGGGAAAATTCATTCAGGTGAAGTTTTCTGTCAATCCCAGTCACTCTGGGTCCTAGAGCAACTCAGCCAAGAGAGTGAGGTTTTGTGTGTAAAGCAACTCTTAAAAGGCTCCTCTAAAATAATGCCTTTAATTGTTCCCTGAGGGAGTGTGTTAGGTAGATGGATCATTACAATTGCCAAGTGTATACCTGAAGAGATGTAAAAATCCCATTTTTTCAGATTTCCTGATGTGAAGGGAAAGTCGTAAAGGCAGCTGTGAAAAAAACAAAAAGCAATCACTTATTATAATTGAAGAACCGGTTTCAGTAATTTGAGATACAGAGTGCATTTTTTTTTCCCCTTAACATTGCAAACTGAAAAGGAAATGCTGCAATTATAGATATTTTTAAAATGTAGAAGGAAGAATAATTGCATTTGCAGCTCTGCAGCTGACCTGGGGAAAAAAAAATCATATCAGCTTTAATTCTGGGTAATAAGTGGCCAAATATTCTACAGCATGGATGCAACAATATAACGAATTATTGCTATCTGTTCCCCACACTCTCCCCAACTGGGAATGAAGGCAAAATATGCATTTCTTACAGCTTAATTAAAAGGAAATAAATTTTCTTATTTGTAGATTTAATCTTTTTCCATCTTTTATGCTCTGCTGTTGTCTGTTTTGAAAGTGATTTGTTCAGGACAAGTGCTGTCTTATCATGAGAGTTTGCAACAGACTCTACACAGTGCAGCATAAAATTGTAATTTCACCAGTTGTGTTGCTGCCCTGAAAATGTATATCCTCTTTTTCTACAATCAGAAATCCTACCTAAGTTAGCTCATAAGGACTAAGTCACTCTCACCAAGAGAACTGGCAGAACCAGACCTCCCTTTTCAGAGCAGTGGTAGCTGCAGTCTTGGGGCAGGATATGGCAGTAGGGATGGGTCTATACTAGTTAAACTCAACATGCCTGGAAACGTTCCTGGGCATTGAGGCCAACTGGCAAAGAAAGACCTGAGTTTATGCTTGCAAATGGCCTATTGGGACCATTCTAGCAACCAAATTGTGCCCAGAAATTGTTTGCAGAGAGTGTTAATTGGGAAGAGGTCAAATTCATGCCAGGGAGCATTTTAACAGTTTAATAGCATAGACAATCTCATTCTAGTGCTTGGAAATTTTCCCAGGCACATCCGATTTTTACTAGTATTTACACAGCCTATGGGTAGTTTCATAGCAGCTCAGGCTGGATTACGTCAAGTTTACCTTTGCTCTGCCCTTGTGTTCCACCCCTTTGCTCCTACCAGTACTCATGTCCAAACAAAGAGTGAGCTGACTCAAACTGATTCAATTAAAATCCAATCATCTTCTGTGGGGAAGGTGGGGAGCTACTTTTCACCTGAGTGGGTGCCTTGAACCATGTGGCTGCCCAGTCCAGAGTGAGTGCCCAGGTCAAAGGAGAGAGTAGCAAAGACAGGCAGAGTTGGCAGGAAAGGTGGGAACATGTTACTCTGAATTTAGCCCAGCTTAGGCTGTCACGGAACCATATCTTAACATTTCTATTTACAACAACATTCTTAAGTCTCCTTCAACTGCTTTCTATACCTTGGATTGTCCTCTGTAAGGCACTTTTTCAGCTACAGCAATTTCTCGAGGCATGAAAAAAGCACTGATAGGATTATGTTCCCTCAGCTGGTGAGGATGCAACTCTGTGAGGACACCATCTGTAACTACATAAGGTCAAAAAGAAGTGGAGTCAACTGAAAATGTTTGCTTATACTAAGAAAAAAATCCTCCCATAAATGCCATCCAAAACATCTTCTTTCCCTGTTTTTAATTTAAATTTGTGTATGTGTCCTTTAATATTGTTGCTATGTCTACAGTCTTGCAGAGCTCCAAAACCCAGTGCTTTCCTTTCAATGCAGAAGGTCACTTTGTAGCCCTTACTAACCCTTGGTAATGTAACAGTACTTCAAAGTATGTACTCAAAGGACCTGGTGACAGTCCTTCAGCCACCAAAAGGTACCAGACACCAGCAGTGTCCCAGACTAAGGACCAGCCAACTGAAGAGGTGGCAATTAGCAAATTCTTATTCTTAGATTAAAGATATCAAACTTTTTAGTTAGAGAGAAAGAATAATACAGCCCACATAAAACCTACAAATTCTGTTTGATATTATCAGTTCCCCATTTGCTTATGTGGTAATATTTTATATGGATCTAGGCACGGACAGCATGACTGGAGGCTAAGTGCCTGTCTCTGAATGAGATGACTGCCAAAGACTATCTAAGTCTTGCCTGAATAAAATAAGTAAGCTTCTGCAAATTGTTAAGAACAGATCTCCCCAGATTGTCTGGAGAGAGCAGAGTCAAGAAACGATAGTAGCAGAACAACCAACCACAAAGACACAGGGAAAAAAAGAGAGACAAATCAAGGTCAGTTTTGATTTTTAAAAACTCACACAATGAGAAGCTCACTGGTAGGGGCACAGGAGGTTAAGAGACATCCAGGAAGGGAGACAGCAAGTCTACATGACAGTAGATCTTGGGCAAAGCAAGAAAACCTAGGCAGGAAGCTGACAGATGATTCCTCTTTTGAAGCATCACCAAACTTCTCGTATAATATTTAAAGGTAATTGATCAGGAAATTCCTCTACAAATTTAATGCTTTATTGGCTTTAACTCATGTTAGAAGAGCAGAACTGCAATCCGTAGTAGTCATGCTGATGTGTGGAGGATGTGTAAAAGCCTTTGGGGTCCTGGCATTGCTTGGTTTGGCAGCAAGAGTCCCCTTCTTTACAGGGTTTGTAAGGCAGAGCCTTGTTTTGTTCACCCAAATTAGAGGCATCAATTCAATAAGATATAACAAAAAGGTAGTTTATAGTACAGCTACAACACAGTTATTATTGTTTTTATCAGCCACTAAGTACTCATTTTGGAGCAAATTCTGATCCAAATTAAATCAGCACTATAGTTTTATAATAACATATTGGAACAGAAAATAGTTGTTTATTTTTCAGTATGGGTAATGCCAAACAATGCAAGTCTGCGGTTCTTTAAAAGATAATAAAATCATATAGGATAAAATCTTTAGTGCATTTCCCCCCATTCCTGGCACTTATAATACATGAAGATAGCACAGAAAGATATTCTGCTCATCCAGTCAGACTTTAACAAATTCACTGGCAAGTAACAATCATTGAATATTGAGGTACAGAAAGAAAGCAATCTAATGTTTGGGACAGGGAATAAGAAATAGACTAAAAAAACATTAGACTCAAGTTGCTTTCCATTAATAGCAGTGGGTTTGGGTTTTTTTTTCTGGCACACTAAACTGAATCCACAAGTCACCCTGGTGATGGATATGTAAAGATTCCTGAATGGCAAGTGTTTGCCTACAGAAACATGCCTCACCATTGGCTTTTTCAAATCTAAGAATTACTTCATTGTAGAGAAAATACCAGCCTCTCCTGCAAATAGGGTTTGAACTGATGTAGCATAATTACACATATGGGGAGACTAGCCCAAGAAAAAACAACAATTCATTCCTTTTGTGCTAGAAATAGGAGGTATCTTAGCTCCAGTGAAAGCTCATCAGTTAACATAAGATATCGGTATGTCCCAAGCTCATCAAGGCAAGAAAAAACTCTTTTAGTTAGAAGTTGGAGAGCTGTCCATATGGAGGAGAAATTCTTCTAAGTGATCTGTTGGCCTCACACATAACCCAGCTCTTAATTCCCAATGCTCTTCTCATACACACTCTCACCCTGAAAGCCTGGAAAAATACAAAGCAATTTAAAGTCTGAATGTCCCACAGGGTGAGACAGTTCTCAGAATATTTGCAAAGGTTGGGGAAAGCATCTTCTGCACTCAGAAAATTTTCTCTCTTCTTGCCCTTCATCAGAGAGTTTTTTGAGACTGGAAGCAGTGAGGTGGGGTCTCCCTACTTTCCATCATATATGGTGACATTCACATCCTCAACACATCTGTGAGAGGCAAAGGGCTACTACACTCCATAGCTCAACAGCAGGTTGCTTTGCATCAGATACTTTATTCTCTTCCTGATAGGCTTCCAAATCAAATATGTCTACAAAGCTCCTGATGATATCTAATGGGGATATGCAGAAGTCTGCAGAATGAGTGGTTAAAATACTTTTCTCTGGAAGAAGAACTATGCTCTGTAGCCTCACAGTCAAGTGCTTCTGGACTCTTGGGCCAGCAGAACCGAAAGGCATTTTCTTCAGAAAAAGTCTACCCAGAAATTGATCCCTCAGCAGCCTGACAGACCCAATTCCAAAGAACATCCATGACAGATGTTTCAGAGGATGCCTCTCAACTAGCTAAGCAATGAAGCCTGAAAAGAAGTTTCCAAGTGTGAAACTTAGATTCAGCTCCAGGGAACTAGAGGTGATTTCAATAGCCACGTAACAGTGTGAACATCAATGCAAACAGGACAATCCAGCACAGACAGATACCACATACAAATATTGCAATGATACTGGAAGGACGGTCCTGTCTCCACATTTGCTACACATAGGTCCTGGCAATTCTTTAGGGACACCTGGCAAAAACATTTAAATAGGAAGCTACAGTACCTAACAAACATTTCTATTTAATAGGAAAATTCACAGTGATGGTGAATGCAACTAATCAGTAATTTCTGCTTTTTTTTTTTTTTTTGTACTTGAAATTTTTCCTAGGTATAAAACAATAACATCACCTATCAAATCGCTGTGTCAAATAAACAAACACATCTGGATTTATACATTTTAAATGGCAGTTGATACTATTTGCTATCTGATCAGCTTGGTGAGAGATTGGTATTGCTCCAATAGAAAATGGCATCAATCCAAAGAAGCTACTGTAAGCATTTGGGTCCTGTATAAATAATATGGAATCTGTGGTAAACGAAGATCTGAACATACAGTGACTGAGCTGCTTCACTCCAGCTCCTGTAGTTTGGGATGTACTAATATCATAGTCCATTAGGAGCCTAGGACAAAAACACTGCTATGTAGAGTAAGCCACAGAGCCCAGCTGAGATGTGGGCAGGTGTGTGGAAAGGCAAAGGCCTCTCTTGCTCTCCTTTCCAGGAAGGGTTTGCAAGCTCATTCTAAGCATAATGGAGAGCAGATTTAGAAGATGAGGGGTGTCTGTAGCTAGGTTGTGGGAGCTGAAGAGCCACACAGAGGAAAGGCATTTTTCCCCTCCAGCTCTAAGCAAAGCGGGGTGTTGGGGATTCATGACTCAGGCCATGATTCATGCTCTGGTCTCCTCTAGTTTGTGGAGCAGCGTGCTGCTGTTAGCTGAGGGCAGAGTGAACTCAACAACCTACCTCTGAACAAACAGAGAGGAAGAGGAGGAATTGCTCACCAGCTGTGCTATGAACACCAGGGTGTTTTCAACTTGTATTTATCTTGCCCACAGCTCTAACCTGGCTGGTTCCAGCCAAGGGTGTGAGCAAACCTTTGTCCTCTGTTTCCTCTGCATGGGCGAGCACCCTGACAGATTTGTTTGCTTTTCAGATTTGAATACAGTCTCACATTCAAAGCAAAATAATCAAAACTCCAAACTGCAGAAGGGCTTAGGAGGAACTGGTGGGAAAATCACATGGCTCTGTGATTCAAGTGGGACTGCCAACAGGTCCACAGCACTCAGACCATGCCAGGGATTTCCACACAGCTTAGCAAATCTGGCCTCAGTTTCTGTTTGCTTTTCACAGTTCCAGAGTACACCTTGTTCTTCCTATGCTATAAAAGCTTGGTGCTAGAGCACCAGAGCAAGGACCTGTGTTGGTGCTGGTGCAAGGCTGAATATGTTGATGGAGGGAACTGTGCTGAGATTTGACTCCACAGCACCTCAGGCCTCCTCCACTTTAGCTGAATAGCTCTCTGGAATTTACTCTCTTCAGATTAATCTGAATTTGCATGACTGCAAACTGGATCCACTCTGAAACTTACCCCCTTCAGGTTAGTGCTAAGTGCAACCTGGACCTACTGTTTCCGTTAGAGAAGGACCAAAGGCAGTCCTGATACAGGCGGGTTGCAGTGGCACCAGGAGAAACATGAAGCTTTAGCACAGTCCTGCAACAGGCTGGGCTAGGCAACCACACAGAGGGAGGACTTGCTTTTGGATAGGCTGTCAGGGATGTATTCAGGCCTGATTTATACAGATGTAAATTCTGAAATACTGAGCTGGGATTAAATCACTTGTGAAAAGTGATTCCACTCTGGTCTTACACACAGCAAATAAATTTATCTTATAGTTGACCTTGCTATACTTACACCTAGAGAAGTCAGTGCTTTGCTGAAACACAGGGTTTGAATAAGGTTATCTACAAGAACCAAAACAGATTCTCACGTTTAGCTCAGCACCCAAACAGCTGCATTTAAAAACTTAGGAAAATGGTCTCAGGCACTGCCTGAAACCAGCTACATTAATTAAGCTTTCCAGGAGCTATTCTGAACTTGGCCAGAACTGTTCCTATTTACAGACACGCAGCGTTAGGGCCTCTCTCTCCCGCCAGTGGGTGCAGGCTCTTTTTGGTAAAAAAACCCAGGTATTAGAGTTTCAGGAACTCTTTGTGCAGAGTGCTGCCATCTTATGGCTACTCTGCTATTCTGGAGTAGAGACGTTACTACTTTAAAACCTGGAGGTATAAAGGTCTTCAGATACTAACTGTCCTACTACCTTTTAGTAATATTTCGCCTTGCTACATACATAAGAAACTTTGGAGATGTTCATATCTTTGTTAAATGGTTTGGTCATTTATGTTATATTTGAGTTAGAATTTTTTGTTAGCATACTTTTTTCAAATTCCTGTCGCATTTGTCACGGTAAACAGAACATTACTTCTAGTGTCTTCATTGTAAGCTCAGTTACATGGTTTTTACATGTCAGAAATTGGTTTTGGTATCTTTGTCAGTATAAATCACTACTATATTTTGCAAACCTTGCCTTATTGCTATATACGTGCTTTTTATGAAAATAGTAGGAAAGAATTTTAAACCAACAGTGTCTACTAATGTTTAGACAGAAACATTGGGAAAATTACCTTGTGCAGAAAGATTAGTGTTACTACAATTCCTCTTAAAGAGATGGTGAAAACTGTTGACGTTACATATCAAACTAAAGCCATGCAGGACCAAGAACGTGTAAATAGAACCACCTCTAAATAAAAATAAAATCAACTAAATCAATTCCAGTTATTTTGCCTGGGAAACATAAAAAGGATAAGGCAAGACAGATTTTTCCCTAGCAATGTTTTCCAGGAGTTCAAAGTGATAGATCATGTAAAAAATATCAATAATATTTGATCAACTGATACCTTATGCTTCTTATCTCATATGTTTGCAACTACAGTGCCATGTTTTGGTTGAACACTTAGCACACAGAATTAACATGATTTAAAAAAATAAAATCAAATAAATATATAATTCTTAACATTTTGTAGCATGCCAATATGTCACAGCAGGCCAAAGAGTCAGACTTTCCATCTGAATTAATAAAGTAATTAACAGAAATAAAAAAACCCAAACCCACTAATGCCACAACAGCACAAAAAAGAGGGCACAACACCGCAGTGGATCTCATAGACACTGAAAGCATATCCTTTAACCTTTCACAACTGTGTTGTTAAACATATCAAAATCCACCATAAGCCTACTCAGACTATTTATCTCTCTGGCAGAGTTGCAAATCAAAAGTGGCTCTACTCACCTTTATGGTATATGCAAGAAGTAGGTGAATACAGTATTATCCAATCTGAAAACAAGTAAGTTCCATTTTCCTGTGATACCCTCACCTACAGTGGTTTGTTCCTGTTACTCTTACTAGAAGACTGTTTCAGAGACTTTGCTCTTCTCATGGCTAGAAACCTTTTAAGCTCCAGCCTGGATGGACTAACTTTTTCAATTTATATCCATTTGTTTTAATGACAACATTGTCTGGTAACTTAAATAACTTCTTTCCTAGTATTTGCCCTGCCCTTCTTTCCCCTCCCCTTGATATATTTATAGGAAGCAATTGTATATCTCTCATTCTTTGTTTTGTGCAGTACTACTCTGCATTTCTTTCAATGCTCTTTCCTAATTATGGGTGACAGACTGTACTACAGAAGAGATTTGACCAGTGCCTCCTACAATGGTGTCCATACTTATGTATCCTTCCTCAAGTCTCCTGCATTGTATCTAAGGTGGATGATTTTTGCCCCTCCCAATGCTCCATCCCAGCTCTCATCTTAGCATCCTTCTATGACAGACCAAGATGTCTTCCTCTTGCCCAACTGATAAGCTGCAATTTACAACACAAATCTTTTCCACCTCAGTTTGTTTGTGATCTGGCTTTTGTGCTATTAAGTTCTAACCTACACTTCCCGCTCTCAAGTTCCCCCATAGTATTTATATAATGGTATGGATATTCTCATCTAGCCATGCCACTTGTAGCAGCAATGAAAGCGTTAATACTTTCAGAGACTAGCTGAAACTGTGATGCTTGAAAGTTTCTACCCAACCTTTAGATAGACCAGTAATTCCTTTTCCAGAACAGACAGTATCATACATATATTTCCTCAGACCTTATACTTTGTATTAAACATGTATTGCTTTGAGTCTATTTTCTCCATTTTATTGCCACACTCTTATTTATTCTTTCCTGCAAAAATGTTTATAAAACTGTGGTATTACTAAGGTCACAATAATGAAACTGTAGATGTGGGGTCAATTTTTCCTCTCTTTCCTTTGTTTTGGCAGATTTTTTAAGAAGAACTTGCTCTTGTTCTTGAAATTTAATTTGCTCATTATTTCAGCATTTTAAAATGGATAACAGGTACCATACCACTACGGACCTACTATACTTTGGATTAACTTTTCAAGTCTATAAATGTTAGCTGTTATTTCTACAGATTCTTCCTGTCCTGATTCCATTTTTCTCTATGATCTCTACCACCCTCTTCACAGAAAAGAAAAAAAAATAATTTCTTTGGTTTGGGCAGTACCTACACAGTCTTTAATCTCTACCCCACCTTTGCCACATACCAGACCCCCTTTCAGTCTTTCAAATTTTTTGTCTAAAGATGGTAAGTCTGTAAACTTGAAAAATCTGACTGCACTTGGTTCCCAAGATGCCATTTTCATTGATGATCTGGTACGGTGGGGTTTTCTTCCCCTATGACTTTCATTCTCTTTGCTTACTCCTAATATTTTTTTTTATATATATATATATATATTTTAAGGATTATTCACCCTCCACACTCTACTTACAGTGCAAGTACAGA
>JAAGNO010027626.1:54003-87199 GCA_033439905.1 Ceryle rudis
TATTATTTAAATTTAAAAATTCTAATATTCAGATTTGCAACCTTCATCTACTTGACACTGCTAACTAGTTTCTTTAGGAACACCACTTCAGAAGGACAAATTTTGAGAAACTAGCAGGCCTATTCTTGTTTATTCTTTCACTTATATTCAATTTAATCAAGTTGGGATAACTTTAGCTAGGTTATTTTCTACAACCAGCTGCTCTATGTCATCACTACCTAACAAAGACCACCTAGAATAGCACCATGGTAGTCCAGTGACTGCTTAGTGATGAAATCTGCCAGCTATTACAGCCTGGAATAACTGGCTCTACCATTATCAGTAACATTTGCTTTATACTCTATTTCTGACCAGTTAAAATCTTCTGCAATGAGACAATGCTTGGAAGTTTCTTCTTCATGCTTGTGGTCATCTGGGTTAGATATTTGTATGACATTTCCTTGGTGGCCCTTCAGAAGACCTGCAGTTTGAGGAATTCCATTCTGCCCATGCCACCTCTCTCTGCTTCTATAGGTGACTTCATTGTTACTCTGAGTGATGCCTCTGTACCTCTCTTTTTATGTCTAGTTTTCTTAGCAGTCTACTCATTGATTTAAGTGCATTTCATCATAGATTACCCATCCACCATACTTCACTATTCTCGGGAAACTCGGGGTCATCCAGAGTGGTGCAGTTGTAGCCTGCATCTATTTGCACACAATTTTTGTACACAAACATCTTGGATCATTTTTAGTTACACTGCTTTTATTCCTGACATCCAGGCCATTCACATCACACTTCCACCTGTGTCTGTACTGATTTTTCCTAACCATTTTGCTCCCATGTGATATTTCCTTCCCTCCTATATATTCATTGCTTTCTGTTTTTCAGAACCAGGCATGAGGTTATTCACAAGTATCCTTCACCCTTCCCTCTTATTTCCTAGCTTACAATACTTTTATTGATTTTACTCATATATAAATATATATTATCATGTATTATTTTGTAGTACTCTGTGTGATGTAATAACATTATACTGTATTGATATAAATTACAGAAATCTTGGTTCCAGAAAATTAATACCACATTTCCTCCAATGGAGTTCATCTAGTTTGTGTGAAAAATCCTCTTTCCTCTCAAAAGTTAAATGCCATACAACATTCCTCATAATATCAATTCTTAAGACATCTGCTGCTCTTTGTTATCTTGCATGCTTTAACACACCCTCTTCAGGAATGAAACACTGCACTGGGAGCTTTTCCCTCAGGACAGAACTACTCACACAAATTTCCCCTGTTTTGTGTCTTTCTCAGTGCTCCCTCCTTCAGTTTTTTATCCTACTATGTGAGCTGGTACAAAGTTACATTTCATCCCAGAGATGACTGTATTGCCAGAGACACTAAAATGGTTTGTTTTGTAAGTGCAATAAATAATAAAACTGCACAGATGTACTGTGCCTGAAATACAGTCATTTTAGCTTGAAATTATGCTGCAATAGTACTGCTGACTTTACATTTATGGGACATTTTTGAAATTGCTATAGTTAAAATAAATGTACTTTTGAATGAAAAAGGTAAAGTGAAAGCTTGAATACACCTTTGAACTTGAGTAGCTGTGTGAGATGTCTCATTAGTTCTCCTGGAGATATTTTAGTCACTGGAGTTAATCATTACCTGAAACTACGTGAAAAACCTATTCAAAGCCAGTCTACAATACAGTGTTGTGTTAGGGAAGAAACGCAGACATTGAGTCATAGCTGTCCATTATTCATTATACTTCAGGCAGTTATGATGTGATTCTTTCCAACATTATTCTTCCTTTTGATTTACAGTAAGATACTGATCTGGTGGATGAGACTCAATTAGAGCAAGACTCTGCCCACCCTCATCAGGAGTGAAGCTTGAGTGTCTAACTACTGTAAGGTCACTATAAAATGTTGCAACTGTATGAAAAATATACTTAGGGGTAAAGAGGTTAACAAGTTAATGTTAATTTGGAAGAGGCATGTGAATGCCCTTTTACATCAGAGAATGATAGCTGTGCTCAGTAATGTCTGAGAGCAACAGAACAGACTAAGGAAGAATTCAAACAGGTCAAACACTGTTGCTGTGGTTGCATCCAGGGACCATTCCATGCCATAAATGTGGTTATAAAAAACCAGGAAACAGCAAACATGGGTCTTGGGCTAATGTGCAGGAGGTGCCTCACTTGGCATTTTCTATAGACACAGCCAAGAGCAAACTGGTCGCTAACTTGGGCACATCAGGTGCTTACTCTTATACAGAGGAAATCTAGGTCAGAAAAAGTCAATCCAGTGTATCTTTTTTTGTTCATTTTATGTTTCAGCTGCCTTTCTGGTCTTTAAAGATCGGGAAATTCCTCTCTTTCAGTGTGTGAATTTTCTCACACATAGAAAAAACACAAACTCCTTCTACTGCCTGTGTCATGATAACCTGAAGACAAAAGGGGATGGGTATATAACCTACAACTCAAAATCATGGTAGCAAGTGCAAGCAAGATTATCTAATAAATAGTGCCAGAAAAGGACTGAATATGCTAATAATGTCTTGTGGAAAGTACATGATATCCTGTTTTCATGATATCATCATTTTCAGTCTTATTTTGTGAAATGATTTTAAACATATACAGAAGCAAACAAAACCACTGCAGTTATTGATTCAGGCTGTGCTGACACACAACTACTCATGATGTCTGCATAGTCACGTGACTGATAAAACCATTCATATTTACTAGGTATCTTTCATCATCACTTTGCTCACATGGATTTATAAAGCCTATTTTCCTTCATCCTGAACTGATATTCATGTTCTTATCTGTTACCATCTGATTCATAACTACCACTTTTATAGAAGCATTTTTGTTTTCTTCCCCTGCTGCTCCAAAACCCCCTTTCGGTTTATTTGTTACATTTGTGCATTGAGCAATGAGAGTTTTATTGGTACTGTGCTGCTTCTCTTACAGTGATGCTTGAGGATTGTTCCTTGGAAGAATTTGCCCTGCTCTTGCAACCAGAGCTGGTTCAGCCTCAGGGTCAGACAGAGCATTACAAGTTCTATCCTGGGCAGCCTTCCTGGCTGGAGAAATTCCATAGTACAGCTCTTGTGGGAGAAATCTGTGCACCTCTTCCTGTTTATGTCTGTTAATACTCTGAATATTAGCACAGGCATCAGAGAGGCCTTCATTCGATTCTATAAGGACAGGAGGTAAATATTGCCAGAAAAATAACAGTCTCATGTCAGGAACAGGGGATTTCCAAATCTGAGCCTGAAAGCGTGGGTGGAGGACAGCCAAGCACAGGGGGCGTGGAAGCCAGGAAAAGGTCAGATATGGAGCAAAGCCTGGTGAAGCTGATCTTAAACAATTATTTGACATACTTGCTGTGATTTTAATACCCGCTGCTGCTGGATGAGAGGAACTGTTGCTAGCATGGCACTGTGGGACCAAGCAAGCAAGAAGCATATTCTGGTGATGACAAGGATCATCATTTCAAGCAGATTTTCTAGCCTGGAGAGGGACAGTAGCATTTACAGTCCTACCCTCTGGATGATTCTACTAAGGGAGAAAAAAACAATCTTTACCTGACTTCCATAAGACACCTCTGCAGACATAGCCAGGAGGCTTTGTCATATGAGTGCTCTTCCTAGGAAGTCTGGCAGGGTCTCATTTCAGGGACAGATAGTGCTAAATGAAACCTCATTTTAACCAGGCCCTACCTCCCAGCTGACAAGCCTCCAGAGGGCCAAGTATTGCCTTGTCACAACCTTCAAGGTGCCAGCAATGGGAAACAAAACCTGCAGGAGAAACCTGGCCTTGAGAAACGGATGAGAACTGCTGCAAGTGCAGCACTGCTCCAGCTCTGCCAGTCTGCTGAACTCACCTCAGCTGCTTCAGTTTTTAGAAGTGCTGAGCAAGTGTACAATGAAAATCTGATCTGTTGATTTGTGCTTTCTTATATATAGGATACCAGTAAGCAAGTCAGATGAGAATTCTGGATACCACTGAGGTGCTTACCAGGACACAGAAGTTTGATTTAAGAAGTATACTCCTATCTTCCTAAACTTTTAAAATGAAATTTTGTTAATGACAGAATAGGCATCTTTGGAATTTCCCCAAGCCCCTGCATGCTTAACAGATAGTGTGAAAGTTTTAATTAAAGCTTTGACAAAGAAATGTATCAGGACTACTGTATCATTATCCTCTCATGACATGCTCCAGCAAGCTGATGCAGATTTTTAGGTTGATGAGATATATCAATATTATAAGACACACCATGTGTCAGGCTGAACACATTAGAAGGCTGGAGTTAAATTTTAACATAGGTCATGAGTCACTCAAACTTATTCAGCCATCCAGAATTAATATGAAAAGTATGAGTAACAAGGGGCTTTTTTGTTTTGTTTTGTTTTTATACAAGCAGAAGGATGAGGGGTCTAAACAAAAGTTCATACCTCAGCTCTGTCTAGACCAATGCACAACCCCTTATAAACACAAGCTTAATCATACCTAGACATGCAAGCTTAGCTGGGCAAATAGGTGATGTTTTCTAATACTTCTCATAGGATGAATAGTTCCCCTTTGTTTCAGTAGCATGGAAATATTTTGTTCTCAGAAAAAAGGCTATTTTTTTCCTCTTTATTGTAGGATATGCGTTGATGAAGTATCTGATGATAATGTTCACTGCAGACAATTATCAAAAGCACTTGCTGCAGTAAGATTACTCACTCAGTGTCTGCACATTTTGGTAAGCCAGTGGTACCTCAGAACGTGCATCTGTCACTGGGAACAGCACAGAAGTGCTCACTGAGCTCTACAGCTCTGCCAGAAGGAAGAAGAGCATTTTTTGGCATCCTGAATGGCAGTAGCTCTAGAGTGAAAGATCATTGTTCAAAAATGGCACAATCATCAGAGATGGTGGCACAGCAAAAGAAGCACTGAGAGCATTGCAACCAGAGATGCAAGTAACAGGTCTATTCATAGCAGTGCTTTTCCCCAGGGGATGGCGTCTTGCGAGTGACTTCATTAACTGCTGACAGCAGACAGACTGCACTGTGCTGGGAGTGAAAGGGAAACACTCATCAGATGGCCCCAGCCACAACTGAGGAAACACACAGCAGAGATAACTGGCAAGTGTGGTGCTTTCCTCACTGTTCAGAGGAGGTTAGTCACATCCCTAATGTAATGATCTATTCCTTTTCTGTCAGTAGGGCGATCTTTGTGTATACAGACTGCACAAAGGATGCTGCTGTCAATCCAGTGTGCTCTTGGAAGCATCCCAGGCTGTGGAAGGTGGGGTCTGGATCCCAGATCAGTTGCTAATTGTAATGAAAACCCCCAAATATCTTGGCATTTGTTACTTTTAATAGTCAGGAGAAGACACCTACCAAATGTTCTTACTTGTCATTCAATGCTGTGCTCTGTTTGACCTCCCACACTGTGCCATAACACTCCCTCACTGCGTGGCCAGAAGGACGTGCACCCTTTGGTGTCTCCAGTGCATTTACTCACAGAAATGGGATTGCACAGCCCAAAGGACCGATATCCTCAGAACCAGGGATCCCCACTCCCTCCACAAGCTTAAAAACATCCATCCCTACCAAAACAACTCGAGGGTGTTTGCCTGTTTGCTCTCCACACTCAAAAGGTCATATTGACAAACTAACAGCTGATAGCTGAAACACAAGGTTTTCCACATGCAATCACTTCCCACTTTGCTCCAAAAACGTACAGAAAAACACGTTGCCTTACCTGCTGTTCCCTGGTACACTTGAGCATTTTTGAGGTGTAGAACAAACTCTCCAACATTGCAGCCATCCTTGTGCTGCAGCTCAGCTTTCCACTGGATCACAGGGAGCTTCTCTTTCTCTGCATGGCAGTTTTCTTCCTCCTTGCCAGCCCTGAAGCCAAGCCTCCTTTTTTAAAAGCACACCACTGTCCTCCTCCTTCTAACTTCAATTTTCTCTGTGAATTCCCCAGGCTCACCACGCATCTGTGTCTTAAACATTAATACCTTGATTATTGGCTTACTTTAGCAAGTTCACTCTCCAAACCCTATCTCCTCTAGAAAGTTTAAAGAAAACGGGCCTAAAATGCCAATAGTAAAAAGTCCTTCCCAGAGGAAACACAGATAGTCCTTCATAACTAGCAGGCTATTTATAAGAATGGTGACAATGTGTCTAACTCCACAGTACAATGAGCATGAGGCAGTCCACACGAGACATGATGATAGAAGCTTTTCATAAAATCAACACTGGAATTCATGTGCTGTACGTCAATAAGTGATTTAAGCAACCACTTTGCTTTCACATTCCAGAGGGAAGAAGTAAAAGCCCTCTTAGCACAGGCACACATAGCACAATGTTGGTGGAATAATTAATCCATTATTTTGAAGAGTAATGTTGAAGATATTCTGATTTTTTTTAAGTTTTATATTCATTATAATCCTAATCTGCTCCCTTTCTGAATGCAGTGCTTCCATCTCTCACATGCCTGCTGCCCAGGTCATACAAAAGAAGGTACTTCTTCCCCATAGACTGCTTTACAGGTTCATTTTCAGAGACATAAAACTAGGTTCTTTGAGTAACAGAATACAATTAGTTTGGGATAAATAACAGACAAACCCCAGGCAAGCCCCAGACAAAAGCAGAAATGTCAGGGAGACAGAAGTACCTTAGGAATCATCAGCTGGGCCGCAAATCAGAGGCACAAATGGCTATAGAGCTCTTTTCTAATAGGAGCACTAAGCAGGAAGCTGGGCATAAAGAGCAGAAGCATCCTGGTGTATATATTGTTTCCCTGGGCAGGACATGAGGAGCTGGGGCAACACTGAAAGGAAAGGGAAAGCAGGAAGGGATGAGATGTGAATCTAATACAGTGTTAGGGATGCACTTAGTGGAGATTCAGAAAAAAATGAGGCGGGGAAAAGGCACTACTTGGAGCAGAGCTCGGAGCTGTGGTGCCTGGGGCACCCTGTGGTGATACAGCAGGGTTGGCAGCCCAGAGGACCCTTCCAAATAGCCAGGATGCCTGATACAGGGGCAGAAGAATCCAGTGCAGACCCCATGGGCCTCAGCCCCCAGCTGAGGACCCCTCACCACCAGCACTGCCATTTTTCTTCTACCTATAGTAATGAATAAAGCCACCACTCTGCCTCTGTAAGACCCAAGTGGAAAAATAGCAAAATACTCCACCCTCCCTCATCCTGTCCACCCCACCCTGCCTAAGGCACAGCCCTTTGGGCTGATGCACGCTGATGGGGAGTCAGCAGGGCCCTGTGCTGACTCGCCCTGTGCTGCAAGTGCATGGAGTGTGCTGCTGCAGAATAGACACCCCATATTTTCTTCTCCCCATCCTTGCCTTCAAAGGAATTAAATCCCTCAGCAAATTTCACTTACTTTGTGCCTGTGGGTGACTCCCTCTGCCAAGCTGGTGGCCCACCTCCTGCAGCAGTGTGGGTGTCCCTAGGAGGGAGAGTGATGTGGGGTGCTGCAGGACAGACCCCCCTAAGGCTCTGCCCCACTCCAGCTCTGTTCAGCCTGTCCCTGTCCTGAACCACTCTCAGATGGGGCCAGCTGAGCTGCAATGTGCCACTTGGTCAGGACCATGCCGGGAATGCAGATGCCAGAGAGGTACGATGTGGGGACTGCTGGAGGCTACATCTTTAATGTGAATGTCACTCACGCCTGCATCTGCTCTTTGACAGAAAGTTCCCTTGGGCTGGACATGGCTCAGCCTTCAGTCCAGCCTGGGCTGGGGCATGAAAGGACAGCCATGGAAGGCAAGTTCCTCTGAAAGCATCCAGGCTACAAAGGTGTTTTAGAGTTGAGGGAGAAGGGGTAAAAACGACAAGCAGAAGAGCTTCAGGGAGCCAGACATGGACACAAAGTGGAATTTGATAGGAGAGGCAGTAAGGTCAGAGTAGGAGCAGTAGGTTATAGTGTCCTTAGAGAAGAATTGGATGGAAAAACTAGCAGAGGACAAATTTTACTCTGAAGGATAGCAATGCATATTGCCCCCTACAAACCCACATCACGGCTTTTCATTGCTACGTCCCTGGATGCTAATGAGGGCCTAAGGTTGTAAACTGGCCGTTGATTAAAAGCCTAGAAAAGAAAACGTGAATGTGGAAGGACACAGAAACTCACCACGCTCCTCCATCCAGGAGCTATGCAGGGTGAGGGGCATTTCCCACCCAGTTTCTTCCTGGCAGCTGCAGTTAGTCAGATACAGTGAGCCATAAATCCCCTTGGCAAGCCTTGTCCAACACTGAGCAGTGTGCCCATGATGCACCAAAAGCGCAAGATGCTCATGACAGCCAGGGAGCATGAGGTGAGGGAGCACTGAGCTGTCCTGTGGGCAGCGTGTGAATTGCAGTGTGTCAGCAGCACTGGGGACCTCCCCTGACCTCACACCAACCCTGCAGCCTAGCTCCATGTAATGGGTGCTGATATGCCTTTATATGTATTTATAGAATACAAATCATAAAGAACATTGTTCTCAGCTTTTACTATCAATGTGGTGCTAGGACTGTGACACACCAGGGAATTCTTACATGCCCTTAAAAATAGAACTAAACATCTCCAGAATGACTTTCTAATAATAATTTGCAATAAAACTTCTCTGCTGAATTCTGGGCCCCATATGGTCAGTACAGTGGAGAATTAGAATATACCATTATGATCATTTTAGCATAAAAGTACTGTTAATTTGCCAAAAGATATTGGCTCAAGACCTGTAGATAACAGGTAATTTATTAAATATGAGAAGGTTTTTTGCTTGGTTTTCGTATTTTTATTTACTTAAATAAGTGTAGTCTCTTCCTAAGTACAGCTTGCCAATTCCTCCTTTCAGTACAGTGTTTCTAAGTACAGTTTTAGCACGTTATTCTTTCACTTGCTTTTTTAATCTGATGATTCAAGGAGGACAGGTATGCAGACTGACCAGCCATAATGCCAGACACATACTGGGGAGGACAGAATATCTATATTTCTTTTTAGTTTTCATATGGGACCCATGCACATGCAACTCAGGTTGATAGCTGGGGCACTTACCTTTGTGCACCAATTTTATACTGAAGTTGCTGCAAATGATAACTGTGAGCTGTACTTGTCCTGCAGCTGGCATCTGCTTTCCATTTTTGGAAGAAACATCACAAAAACAATGAAGCGAGCCAAATTTGAACTTTGATACCTAGACTTGCCATCTAATAGGTGGGACTGAGTCAATATTAAAAAATCAATGAACATTAAAAGAATTAATATGACTAACAGCTCTGGGGAAATAATTGTAAAAACTGTCTCATTAACAGTACCTGAAAATGCATTTAAGGGTTTTTTGAATTATGTAAAAGACTCACATGAAAAGAGAAGGACTGAGCCCTCCCAATATAGATTGGTTGGATTTTGCCTTTGGTTCCTGGAGGAGTATGTTGCTAATAACTAGAACCATGTTTGTCTTTGGCTATGTACCCCACGCAAAAAGATTACCCAAATTGTCTGCGGTGGTAGTAACTCATTACCATAATTTTTCTTTTTACTTCATATAGTCACAGAATTAAAAGATTCATTTCCTCCTTAAATAAAGACCTGAGGCTAGATTCACCCCCTATATAATTCTGTCACTTCTAATCCTATTGACCCCATTGTATTTCTTCAATAATCCATGAGGATCAAGAGTAATGGAAAATTTGAAGGGAAAGAGGAGTTTTGTTAAACACAACTACATGTGCCTTGATGAACAAACAGTAGGAAAGGCCAGAAAATATTTTTCCTGTAAAAAAATGCAGTACCACCTTATCCATAGAAATTCACTGCTTTGCTTCAGATGGAACATTTATTGGTAATACACACTTCTCTGAACTAAGTAAAGCTCGCAGCTGCAAGAGCAGTGCTGGTAAACCAGAGCTTCTAATATGAAATGAACAAATTACATGTAAAATTATTTTTTACAAGATCAGTGAAACAAAGTGCTGCCACTGCTTATGACAGTGACCGTACTGAACTTGCCTAGATACATCCCTGAGAGCAAAACCAGGCAGATGCCTGGCAGAAAAAGTCTAGATAGAGAAGCCCAACAAACTCCCATGTAAGAATTTCATCAGAGCCTGTATGCTCCTGCTATGCAAAACTAAGTAACAGAATGCCTGAATATTTTATGGGACAAATTCTTCTGATGTATAGTTATTCAAGATGGCCAGAAATCTCAGGCCTGTGTTCCTGAAGATATTTACTTAATCTGTGCCTAAAACTTTGGGTCAAATTAGTGCTAAATTAAGTCTTACATTACTTTATATCATGATGGGCAAATATGGCCTGTACCTGATTTATAGATACAAAAGATGCTTGGAGATGGTGGTGGAAGCAGTTTATGTGTCTATTACACTACTACCTTAATCAGGAACATAAATTTGTCGTAGAAATGGAACAAGTATCATTAGATACAACTTGTACCCAGAAGCTCAACACAGGTAAATTATTAATTCCACAGCAATAGAGGTAAATTTTTGGATGCGTACCATGCACGGAAGTTGCTAGGAAGGGGGCACGGCATTGGGAATGGACTTAAAGTGTGTTGGAATCTGCAAGTAAACAGCAGCACAAGAAAGTATGGACTGAGAAGGGGCTTTGCGGTGCTACAGGAGTGAATGAGCTTCTCTTAAACTCTTTGGTAAGGAGACTGCTAAGCACTGTGTTGGGAAGAAATGCAGGCACCGCTCAGGGTCTGCCCCAGACCAATTACAGTGTCATACGTTACTATTCAGAACAGTCTAGTATTCAATATATGAAACTTCATTTTATCAGTCATAAGCCTGAGTGGAGTGAAATGTAAATCAGCATTAACAGTCTCAAAGGAAAATTTTCATCAGTCAAACTATAATTTTTATAATTATTAAACCAGTTAACTGTTGTACCATGCAGTGGACAATTGTTTGTTTTTAAACATTCCTAATGTCTGTAAAAAATAATAAATATCTGTAAAAGCCAGAATGGGATTTAGGCTGCATAAATGGACTATGACCTTCATATGGAGTTAAAAAATAAAAGATATTGAAGTGATGCCTAGTTATGACAACCCTGACAAACCAGCTAAACTTCAAGCATATTATTTCCAGAGCCAAATCAATTTCTGAAGAAAACTTACAAAGTAAAGGATATGCCAGTAAACCTTTCATGTTATTTAAACAAATTATCAAAAGAAATGAGCATTCACAGACTTACCTATATTTCAGATTGAATTATGTTCTCTTTGCAGTCACTATCAGTATTTTACCAAGAAACTTATTGAAACCCCAGAGTAATTATAAATAAATTTTTAATTGATCAGTTGCATGTATTTTTTGTATTCTTAACTGAAAATTACAGTGGTAGTAGGAACAGACCTAGACTATGTGCTATGAAGCCTTTAACCATGCATTGCACTACTTACCATTCAGGACAGACCTCTCAAATCAGAAAGTGCTGAATGCATTACCAGGCCCATTGTCCAAAACCTCTGCTAGACAGATCATTTGTCTCTATTGTGGCAATAAAGAGATTCCTGACATTCTGGTATTAAGAAACCAGAAGTAATATATTAGTTTTACTTTCCCTCTGCTCTTTAAAAATGAACACATATGATAGAGCACATAGTTGAGAAGACTATGAAGATAGTCCTATTGAATGACAGACTGTCTGATGATTTACAAGAAATACCAAGTGCTTGTATGAGAAAAGGTTAAAATTAGATTGACAAGCAAATGTGCTACCAGACTGCTGGCTGACAAATGGCAAAGTTATGCCAACGTATTACTTATTCTGGAGGCGCCCAAGAAGCAAGCAGGAGGATAGTAATTCATGTGCTAGAATACATTCACGTTCAGCATAAACAGAGAGTCCCCAGGGTCTGCAACAGCAACATATTAGCTATATGTAATTTATATCAACAAACAAGTCAGTGGAACAATTTCATTATTAGATATGGAATTTGAATGACTTGTGTTTTCTTAAGTCAAGAGTGGGCTGATCTACTGTCATTTAAATTATTTCAGAATAATGTTCTGTTGAATGACTACATTGTTCTTTCAATAAATTGACTATTGTGCTACATCCTCCTTCCTCCTACCAGTCACACAATGAAAATACAGATTAGTCATGTAGCTTTTCACAGTGGCTTTTAGATTAAAGTGTGACTGCTTCTTGGTCACTGTAAAGAGTAGTCTAGTTCAGTGGTAGTAACTCCTTTGTCTTCCTCCTTTCTTTTCAGCAACTTCTGCTGAGATCTGTGAAGTCAGCTATATTAAAACTAGTTAAGAACTTCTAACTAAGGAAAAAAAAAATATCTTGTCCAACTTGTGGCACTTTAGTTCTTAAAATTCAGCAGCGAATATACATCACAAACTGACCTTCATGCTCTGGGTACTCAGCAGATGTGAAAATAAAGCTCTGTGAGAAATAGGTGTTAAAATCAATATGTCAGAGATGCGGGACAAGTCTGTACGCAATAGCTTTAATGATTAGCAGCTAGATTGTAGCAATAATGAATAAAAACCTGTCAGATATGTCTCAACTTTGTCTATAAACAGGAAATACCATTCTGAAAGAGACAGAAACAAGTTAAATCATTGATGGCTGCCACTTTTTAAGTCATCCTATACAGGCTAACTAGTTACTAAAAATAAAAGCTGTTACTTCATGAAGTGGACAACACAAAACTGTATCTTTCTCCCTTTAGAGTTAATGGAAAATCTGCAGCTTACTCCTGTGGAATTACGGGTTGGTTATAGTGTGATTTTTTCAATATGTGAATATGAATTAAATAGGAATTTAGAGAGCAGACAATATTAGGCTTGAACCTGCTTTTCATTGGAACAACTTTTTGACATTTTGTTAATATGAATCTATGCTAAAGCTTTAACAGACCCAATCCCATTTGCCAACCTGTTTCCTTAGGGAAAAGTGTTCTTAATTCCCTTTCAAATCACCATGACAGACAGTATGTTCGGGGAGGGAGCTAATTGTCCCCATTAGTCATCACCTTGTCAGGATGACTGGCAGTCAGTAGCCTTCATGCTTACTTGAAAAGCTAAAGCTAGTTAAGATGATCTTAAGTCTGGACTGGAGAGACACCTCTAGACCCACTGCCCCTCAACGACACCTGAAAAGCTGGTCCAATATTTTCTGCCAGGTCTTTAATATGTCTGGTAGTTTCTTCTTCCAAAACTACTGTCAAGTAACAGGAAAGGGGAAAAAAAAGGAGTTCAGGGTTTGAATTGCAGCAGGGTCTCTTTCGACCTTCCTCTCCCTGCAATATTATTCTTGCAAGTGATTGATGACCCAAGATATGCAGGAACAATTTGTTACTGTCTTAAGTAATCCACTAGGGTGCAAAATAGCCTCTATAAAAAGAGTATCAATTTCTGGAAAAAAACCTGCTTTTTAATGCTAGAGATATTGAATGGAATTTACCATTGAAGCCTTTACAAGTAGCCGTTGGAAGAAGTTATTAAAGTAGATATTAGGCTGGATTCAAATCTTGCGCAAACAGTTGTAGCTCCCGTGAGTATGATCACACTGACAGGCTGGTTTCAGTCCTTTAGGCAAGAGACAGGCAAAAAAGTGAGAGACGCTAGCAGAGCATCTGCTAGTTAGATCAAAAAAAGTCTGTCTTGTTGGCAGAGCTATTGTCCTTTGGTCACACCAATCCTAATTTGAGTCCTGCTTGCAGCAGCATATAAAACCTGTGACAAACATAGTCATGCCGACATTGAGGTGGATGCCAAAAGAAGATAATTACAAGTACTTGAGATTGCAAAGAAAAAAATACAGAGCAGGAAAGCTTTCAGGTCTGAAATTTGGAAAAAAAAAAAAAAGGATTTCTTTGATTTGTGTCTTTTTCTCCCCAATCCTCATTCAATATAAAAAACAATCCTCAAAAATTGCAAACACATGCCTGGATCAGATCCTTTTCCAGAACTTCAAGTCTGTGTCTGCGCACTGTTTAGCCTAAGGCTAGCGGGTATGCAAAACAGAGAAATACTTTATATTTCTAGACTTACAGTATTTTTATTCATGACAGTCTATGAATTGTCCTATTTGTTCTGGTTGCTCTTTGGTTCTTTTATTCTGCCTGATAAAGCAATTTGGCCTGGTCCAGAAGTGATTCATCTAATCACTTTGAAGAGTGACAAAATCCCTGGCAGAGAGTAACAAATGCTTCTTGTAGTCCATATCTAAGACCAAGATTGTGTAGGTCAGAGTGACTGCCCTTGTCTGGGGCATTTCTGATACAGTATAAGGCTGAGCATCCAGCACAACCAGAGGTGAACACAACTGTCTGAAATGTGTAGGCATGTCAATTCCCCTTGACCAAAAGGGATGCCACAAAAAGCTTCCGATCTGAATTAGTAATCTGCATTTAGACACACAAAGTTATCTTTGATGGCCACTGAAAGGTCTTCTTCAGTGAAGTTTGCAAAAATCAATAGCCTTTTCTGTATCACCTCAAATACGCTGCATAGTTTTGTAGCGTAGATTTCTTCACTGAGCTCCCAAGGTATCAATTTCTTTTTAGGGCTTTATGTCCTTCCTGAAAAGGTGTTTATTTCTTTTACGCTGCATTTTGAAGGAATATATTTTTAATTGTCTTGGCTCTTACAAAGATGATATAATAATAATAAAAAGGATGCTCCCTAGAGTATATGCAAATAGACTGGCTTTGATTTTATGGGAAACAGGTTTCTTGGTCTGGGTTGAATCTTTGCAGTCTGCTTGGCTTCTCCAGAATTTCCTTGCTGTTTGGCTCCTGTTGTGCTCGTCTGTCACACACAAGCTACTTGTCGATTCTCCTTGACCCTGCCTGGAGCACTTGTATTTTTGGTGATGTTGTGGTTTTGATTAGATTTTTTTTTCCTTCGTGCCTGCTGTGCAGTGAAGACACCCTTACACATTTCATTAACCAAAAGAAAATTAAAGCTTAAAATGAACTAAAATTTACATCTAAAAGCAACTAAAATTACAGCTTAAAGACAACTCTATTGCTGTCTTAAAGATGAGTAAAACCACATGATTAGAAAGGTAAGCACTTGCATTGTATAGTGCAAAGGCAGGATGAGGTTTTGCTTTTAATAACAGGTAACTATAAACGCAGCATAGTTACATACTATGAATGGGAGTTCACCTTTTTTGATTATTTCAGTATCTAATGAAGATGCCCTCTGGCGGCTGCAAGATAAGGCGCTATTTAAGCTCTTGGGAAAGAACAGCAGCAGTGGGACAGCTGCGGTGTGGGGGTATCCCCAGTCAGGCTGTCCCCACGAATGCACGAGCAGCCTGAGCCCAGGCCTAGGCACTGCTCACTCACCTCTCTGAGTCCAGTTAAAAAAGGATGGGTGCCAATGGTTGGGTTTGCTGATGAGCCCAATGTCAGTTAGGAAATTAATTGCAGCCTTGAAACAGGGCAGCACTGTGCATTGCAGAGTTGATCAGATGATCACCATCTGGAATAGATGAACTGTGCATATGCTTACTGTAATACACGCAAGGGTATGGTTTGCCCTGAATTCTTTTCCCAGAGAGGACTAGCTAGTTTCATCTGCAAAATATTTTCAGGAGAGGAATTCCTGGAACTGCTTAATTCTTTTTATTTATTTATTTAAGTAACTGAAATCAGGATTTTCAACACTTAAGCACAAACTTCACCACAGAATGGAGAATAAAGCATTGATGTTTCTAAAGACAAAAAGTGAAAATGGGGCTAGAGCACTCCCTTAAATACAAAGATTTAGTTACTAAGACACAACTTAAAAAACAAGGGTTCCCACTCTCCTATGCAAGCTTACTTCCCTACTGGTATCTCTGTTCAGCAACATCTGTGGTTTAAGAGCTCATGGCAAAGTGACTGCGCAAGGGGCAGTGGGCTTTTTACGTAACTATGTGAAGCCTGCAACTAACTCATGAGCTGCCTCTTTCCTGATCATGTAGGAACCCTCTGCCTCCCACAGCTGGAACTTGTTGGACTATGGCAAGTGAGCAGAGCCGGGCTGAAGGAGGTCATGAACATAGAATACGCGCAGCCGGTAGCCTCTGGAGAGTTTTATTCTACCTAGCTACATAGGCCTCTCAAAGCTGTTTGAAATCTAGTTTTCATTCTGTTCTGGCAAAGACAGCAACACTTGGAGCTTTTTAAATATCCACTTCTCCAACTGTACTTGATGTTTTCTTGACACAAGGAAGACCTGGACTATGTCATTCCCTTGCTGCAGCCCCTGCCACACATCTCCCTCCCCTTTCCCAGGGCTAAAGCTGCCTATGCACCACAGCCCAGCTCTGACATGGCCCAGCTGCATAACCTTGCCTCAGATTGCTGAAAAAAAGCTGTGAGAAAGTTTGTGGAGAGATAAGAAAGGTAAAATTACAGACAAGAGGTAGAGTTGTTGGGACAGACTGCCAGTAGCACAAGGGTTCGGGAAGGAAAGCAGCAACGTGGAAAGATACACAATCTAAAGGAAAAGAGCGTGTCTACTCAGGAAGCATCAGGTCAGTTTGGTGGGGCAAGTGCCTGGGGCACTGATGGAGATTGGCAAAAGATGGAAACACAGCAATGCTGAGGGTCTGCTCCAGGGAGCTGAGCTGCACAGACTGACCCTTCCTCTCCTGCCCGATGACTGCTTGGCCAGCAAAGCACCGCAGGTATCTTGCTGGGTGAGCATGCTCATGCTTAACCTAATGGCTTGTGAAATCCTACCTTCTTTTTGTGTGGGCTAGTCAATAACTAACTGCTTTATACACCTAGTTATGTATATCCTGATAACAGACTATCTTTGAGATTGACTAAAGATACCTGGACAAATTGATACAAAAGCAAGGCTGTAACAAATACCTGTAAATAAATTTTCATATTTTTTACATTCACTGGAAGACAAAAACAATTAGCAGAGTATTTTCTCAATGGTGGAAAAGTATTTCCCATTGGGGAAAGACAGAAGCACACAAAGGAAGAGCAATTTTCTATTTTTGCTTGAAAAAGCTAAAACTATTTACCAAAACATCCTACTTACTAGTAAATTTTCTCTTGTCTTTCTTTTAAACCATTGTTTTATTCCATTACCCTTAAGTACTTTACAGATATTGCTTAAAAATGTCAGCCTTGTGTGTGAATTTCAGGTGATGAAAATACTTGAGAAAATTCCTACTGCAGATGACTATGTTAGGATAGCAAAATATACATGCAGAAATAATTTTCCAAATGTTTCTTACCCTGGTAACACTAGCATGTGAGGTTATAAAACAATAAAGCTACCTAGAAAGGTGCCCAGGCCAATTGATCTGAACACCTGGAGTGTGAATGTGTAAAGTCTTTAGGGTGCCACATACCTTCATTCTTTAAGCTCTCCAAAAATGTCTTTGTATCCCAGTGAAGCTGTTGAAAGAGATCACAGTATTCAGATGAAAGGAGACTGATAAAACACAGAAGAATGCAGAACACCACTGATATAAGTACTGAGTGAGGGGATACTGTTAGAAAAAGCAAGATAACTTAAACACTTCAAGCTTGCCTGTTGTCAAGCTGTCCTTTCTTCTTGGACATGGGAAAAAACCCAAACCACATAGTATTCTCTTGTGACAATTTCTTCTTTACTACAGAAATGCGCTGCACAGGATTCTCAGATGGTAGATGCAGTTAGAGCTGTCCTGAAAAGGAAAGACTGACTCATTCCACACATAGGCTTTTACACTCTCCCTCTGGTCACTGAACTGTAAATCTTTGCTGTTCTGACATCACCTTGGCTTTTCTTAGTAGCTGGAGAAGAAATTGCCAAACAGAATACGTTTTGTATATCCTAACCCCTATTCTGGATAGAATTAATGGACCAAGTCTGAAAGCCAAAAGCCTCAGATTTGTTTGGGTTAATCAATGCCAGAATTTGCTGGCTAGGCAATGCTACAGATGATATTTCACAGTTGAGAGTACATCAGTGTTGCAAGTGTTTGGAAGGTAACAGCATACATGTCTTAAATGCCACCCATTAAGACACTGGCTTTCACAATAAGGCACTGCTGGACATGATAGGGTTCAGTATCTTACTCCAATGCATATGAGAGTTTGCAAAATAGTTTTGGAGTGGTTGATCAAAGCAAAAGGAAGTGCAGTGAAGTGTGCACAGGAGGAGTAGGAATACCAACTCAAATATTCTGACACATAAGATGCATTTCTCATATGGTATTTCTGCAGGAAAATGAGGTGGCTCAGTTTTAGTCAATCAAGTTTGACTGGTATGGTGGAGGTACCATAGCATAAACTAAAGCTAAAAGGGGAGAGCAAAACAGCAGTTCTAAATTAGCTTTTTTTTTTTTTCCTGAATTTCCTAGAAAACTAGGAAAGTGCTTCCGACTACTCTTACTCCACAAATATTCTAGCCCAATATATGCAAACAGTCATGAGTGGAGCTCAGTTAACAGTACTTTGTTACGCTGCTGTTAACACAATGCTTGCACTGCCTTGCACCTGCCCTGTTTAGTTAATTTAGAAAAGATTTTGGTCAGTACCTAAAAAAGGCAACTCTTATCACTAAAAACCAACATGCAATAAGTTCTGTGTAATCTTGCACAAAGCATTTGTATCGGTGTAAAACGATGCCACATGAACATGATGCTTATCAGTATTTGTTAACAGGTAAAACATTTTATTAACGGCATGGTTGCAAATAGGGTTCAAAACAAACTGTATGCAACAAGATGGAGTCAACATTTGAACAAGACAGTTGGTAATGTGTTTTATTATATATAATAAAAATATATTACATAAAGACATCGCATTATTGCAGATTGCCTGATAGAAATGATACACATGACCTTATTATATCAGGCAAAAGGTACTAATCTGAATGCATTCATTCTTATCAAATATATTTGGACTTATGGTAAGAGAGCTAAGTTTATCATAGGGCTAATTAGAAAAGCAAATAGAGGAAAAAAAGCCTTTCCAATCTGCATTATTCTGAGTCTATTACATACAGCTTTGTAAGGTAGTATTCATGTTTTAATTTAAAAGAACTGCTTATTAATCTGAGATTCATTGGGTATGGTGATGAAAAGGAATAATATAACAAAACTTTTTAAAAGTTTTCTGTATTCATCTTCTCATCCACTGCGTTTTAGATGGGCAAGATATTGGGCCAGTATTTAAATTACCACAAAATGGTAAAAATGGCATTTCTTCAGTTACAGGAGTGTAAATGTGTTTAGTGGCCCACAGCATGAGGTTTTTAACTCTTCATTAATAGTAAGAGCCACCACTATTGAGGATGTCTTTATTGCATAAGCTAACGTAAATCAAGGTTCTTAACCTCTAGGTGAGTGTCTTTTGCTAGCTCTACTGGAAACACGTTTATTCTCATTATCTTGTGTTAGTACCATGCATGCTGCCTGCAGCAGCATGACCCCAGCTGGCCCACCCAGCAGGCTGCCCGGTCCGTTGCAGGGCTGGGAAAGCCCTTGGGATATGTCAAAACCAGGTGTATAATGTTAAGGAATGTCTCCCAAGGGGGAGAGGGTTCTCCTGGACAGCACAGCCTGTGGTGTTGCCTATTCAGCACCAGTGGCAAGGTGCAGGAGCCCACTGGATCACCCTGCCATTGCCCTCTTCCGCTGGGTGCAGCCTTGGACACCCAAGAGGTCAGAGCCCCTCTCCTGCCATACACATTGATACAAAGATAAGTTGAGGACCTTGCAATCGGTAAAGCAATAGGAGTAGGCACAACAGTTGATGTTTTAGTCTGTTTCTTTTCCAAGTATTACTTTGGGCAGAGCACTCCTCTATCTGATATATACCATCAGCACTGGTGATGTCACCAGAAGTATAATAAAACCTGAGATTGTCTTTAAAGAAATAAAGTGCTCAAAGATTGCAGTTGGAAGGCAAACAGATGGAATAATTTTTAATTCCAATGAAGCATCACCTCTGCTCTCCAGAAATGGGTGCCAGCCAATGCCACTGCACTTGGGAAGACAAAAGCACTTTTAGGCAGCAGTCCAGTGCTATGAAATACCCAAGTGATCCTCCATCTCCATCCTTCTAGAAAACTGGCTTGTATTAAAAACTACTGCGTGCAGACTTGGTCACATACAACTCTCCACAAGGGCTGACAGAGGACAGCAGAGTTCTTGTATTCAAAAAAGATATTTCATCACAGATTTTTCATACATCTTTCCCTGTTTTGTCTGAAAGAATAAGTGACTTTGTAATGTAGTTTGAAAGAGTTAGCATCTGATTTTAACAGAAGAAAGAAGAGGGAACCCAGCCTGTAAAGCAGAAAGCAACTTCAAGTACTTCAAAATAAACGCAAAGGTCTTACCATAACCTGTTTCCAGTTTTACCCCATTAAAGGAAGGGATGAAGGAAAAAGACAATTTTCTTTTTTTTTGGTATCTTTTTTATTCAAAAGTTTTCAAAGAAATAAAACAGAAAAAAGCTAACAATCTAATCAAATTTACAGTTCAAAAATGTCTTTTGGCGTTTAACAACAAGTCCTAGGAAACAAAACTACAGAGTTATCTTGAACCGGACAAATAAGTTACCACTGGCAAGTTTGTGGCACTAGTAAAACAAAAATAAAAAATTAACTCTCTTGATCATATAGATATCTCTATGAAAATCTTTTTTTTTTTTTTTCAATCTGTACAAAAGGTCTTTCTTCATAAATTAATTTTTTATAATTTAATGGCTGTCTACTATGTGATGTTTAAGTAACTGATTATTTCTTTATGTACAGAGGTTAAATTTCCCAAATCTTACCCAGACAATGAGTATGGCACTTAGTTCAGACATTTCTGGCAGCAGCTCTTCCCTCCCTCTAACACAGCTATCATACTGCAGTTTTAATTAACGCAAAAATATCAAGTAGTGAGAGATCCAGGTTTGGAAAGTTACCAGATACAGGCAAGGTGCTGCAGGAAGTCTGGACTTTTACAAAGCAGTAATATTCCAGGGAGCATAGAACCAATAATACCACAACTTTTTAAAAAAAGAAAAAACAAAAACACATCTCTTATGACTATGTATTTCACTAGAATCTACACTTCTCAGAGCAGCAATTTACTTTTGAAACTATGAAATGTCACCGACATCTATACTCCAATACTCACACAAAATTTAAAAACTAAAAAATACTTGAAAGAAACAACTGCTTAGCCCTAGCTCCCGAGCTAGGATGATTTGGTCTGTGGAAACAGGGAGGGCCAGCAACCTGTCCCAATAAAAAAGGAAATAAACTTTGAGGTAGATAACTGATCATATACAGCTGACCAGAGAAGTACACAGTTTTGGAAGACAACTTAATTTATCATTTGATTCAAAACATATGCAATTGTAATAAAGAGCTTTAGTAGCAGTGAATTATCTAATATGTGAAGTACAAATAACTGTGTATTTATGAATCAGGAATTTCATAGTTTCAAAATCGGTTTTCTTTACACTTAACACTTGTAGTGATGATGTAAAGTGTGGCACTGCTTGGATCCAAGTCTTCCTTCATGCTTTTGTGTCCATACATCAATTAAAATTATAAAACCTAAATGCAAATGTACAAAAAAGGCACATTCTCCTAACCGCAAACTGGTCCGGCAAAAATAAAGAGTACAGAAGACGTAATGCTGAGACAAATCAGAATTATTGGTTACTGGCTCTTTGTTCTTTGGTAAAGTTACCTTTTAAAAGTGCCAAGTCTTTTTATTTTTATTTACCTACTATAGAGAGCTAGTACCCAATGAATTATGCATCTACTTACATCTCAGCATATGTTTGAAAACGAGTCCTTTAGCTTTTGCCATTTTGCTGTAAGAGCAACATTTTTGTTTGCTAAGTCTCAGCACAATCCTCAGCCTAAAGCACTATCATTAGTATAAAGGAAGGACAAAAACATTCTGTGATATCCCCACCCCAAACGTCCCTACTCTACCTATGCTAAAACTAGAACATCAAGTTAGTTTCTGAAAAAAAGGCAAAAAAAGATTTTACATTGCATCATACAGCAGAGTTCCTAAATCATTCAAACTACCAGAGGGAACTATTGGCATATGGCCTTACAAACAATTTATCCTATTAAAATTTCCCCAGTCAGAAAATGTGTTTCACACAAAACATTTTTTCCCCCTCTTGCATTTCACTACCTTACATATTATGTGAAAAATCATTAAAAACACTTACTACACATTAAAAAAGCCAAATTTTCAGCATTTTTTATTGACTACCTTTAAAAGCCCTATGCTGCTGTTTTACAAGGCATAATAGACCAGCTCATTTGGTCAAAGCATTCTACACCATTAGTTTGGACTACTTACTGAAACAGCTACAGCATTGAAAGATTTAAGGCAAATTGGAATTTATAGAAAAGGATAAGACACTTCACACTACATTAAAAGAAAAACAGAAAGCTAAAAGACCAGACACTGTAACTGCAACACGGCACTAAAGCAACACTCACACACTGCAAGCACAGAACATCATCTTAGATGTTTTACTATTTTAAACTTCAGAAAACCCATTTCATACAATTAGAAAAAAAAATAAAAGAAACAAACAAAATAAAAATAAACCAAAACACAAATTCTGTCATGCACTTGAATAAGTCTTCGTGGTCATCTGTGCATACCCAGAAATTTGAATATTTTTTTTGCGTCATAACACTTGATAAAAATTTTTTTTTACTAAAATAAACCTGTTCATGGGAACAGCTACTAGATGAATTTAAGGTTTTTCTTATGCACCTTATAGAACTTATAGCAAAAATAGTTTTAGTTGATTTCATTATAAATAACATTTTCAAGAACCTGTGCAAAACTGTCAATAATTCCTAAAGCACAATTGATCAGTAAAATCCATGATTGTTTCAGCCTTTGCACCCTTCTCCAGGCCAGGTCAACACTGGACATCTGTAACACAGAAAGGTCAGAGCTAGAGCAGAATACAATTACACGCTTTTTTTTCTAATGTCACTGTCCATAGAACTACATTTCCTATTTTAGACAGCTGTGACGAGACTAAGTTAACCTGAGCATAAATTTGAGTTGCATTGCAGTTGCTTGGCCCTTCCTGGTGGGTGGCTCTCCACCAGGATGCAGCCTGTACTGCATCTTCCCCCTCGACCTCCCATTTCTGTTCAGCAGGCAGAGCTCCCATTGGGGAACCCTGAGTCTGCATTCAAAGTTATTCCTTTCTTTGTTGTTCTGTTATTGTAGTTTCCTTTTGATTGACCCAAAAGTGGTTGAGTGTGTAAGCTTTCTCCTGTGGCACCTCCAAGGCTTCTGACCTCTGGAAAACAACTTTCTTTCGGTTCAGCCTCCACGAGGTTGCACACAACAAGCTAATGCAGACACAGCTACTGTGCCTCCATGATGACTTACACTTAGCAGCAATTCGGGGCTCATTAAATTTGAGGGAAGACTTCTCAATTTACTGTATTAGGTTATATTGCCATATGGGCTTAAAAAAATACCCAGGTAACGGAAAAAGGTTTTGGCAATTTTTTTAATTTCTCAAGGCAAGGCAAAGTCTGGTATTTTATGTCTTATCCATTTATCGGTATATAGATAATTATAATGTGGGTTTTTTTCCAAGTCCCTTGCACTATTTTCACATAGTAGCAGCTTTTTGAAAAGAAGCTATAAAGTTATTAAATGTAGCTGCCAAAGGAAAGATGCTGTGCATTTCTGATTGACTACATCTACTTGTGCTAATGTGCTAGTTGTCATTTATCCCTTATTTATGGCAATGTGTATATTGACTTTTAAGAGGACATTCCCAAAAATGCTGCATGTGCATTAACAAAGAAGTTTAAGTTTGACAATAGTAATGAGGCCACAACAATTAAGACACTGCAGTGTTCCCTGTATTTAGGGCAAGAAATAACTGTCCATTCTTTCCCCTTCACCTGTCTGAAAAATGACAGGTACCAACACGTCCCAGAGACAGAAATACCAAATGCCATGCTCTGAGGCTGAAATCAGCTGCATAATATTAACCTTCCCCACGTGCCCACTGCCACAGCCACTGCTGACATAGATTTCATTTGCTCCTACTGCATATAAATATAGGTAGTCAAACATCTCTGACGAATAAAATAGACGGACGATTGGCTTACAGCGAACTCAGAATTGCTCACAGAGCTCGATATTCTACAGGGAGTCACCATTACAAAATGTGTCTCAGATGGCAGCACACCTCATCCTGCCAGAAAACTAAATGCTGCTCCTCCTGCCTGGCCCCAGCCCATGGGAAAGATACTGACAGGCTTGGAGAGAGGCAGGACAGGGAGAGGACATGCAGGATTACGCTTTGCAGTCTACCACAGATCTCTGTTTGAAAGGAGGTTTTACACACCCACAGGAAAAACGAGGCAAAACAAGTCATTCCTTGAAAAGCTGTTAACACCAACCAACAGCCTTGGCATGGGAAATGTGCAGGAGCCACGAGTTTAACGGTAGGCGATGGATAAGGGGAAGAGTTTGTGGCTTTGCTTTCTCCCTGCCCTGGAAGCAAATCAAGGATGGGAGCTTTCTCTAGATGCCAGCATTTGGCCAGACTACAATAATAAACATTGGTCAAGTGCTGTGCTATGCAGACTGTGCCACCTGTTGAATGTACAAAGTTTCCCCATTAGTTTATTTCTATCTTTATATTCTTAAACACGTAAAATTTCTTAGGCCGATAATGGGGACAAGAGCAGTATTATCAAATAGCCCAGCTGACCTGCAAAATCAAAGGTAATGTCAAAATACGTGTACTGTTAGATGTGTACATTTTAGGAAGAATGTCACACAATCAAATTCTTCACATCTAACTGATTATGATTTTTGAGTATCTAAGAAATGCTGTGAGGGCTGTAGAAAAACCCTTCTAAGACAGCCACTAGCACATTACTGCAGCTGAATGGTATATGACATCTAAAAATTTGATAATAAAATAATGTAGTTGAGTTTTCTGGCTTACAAAGCACTCAGAAAAAGATGAGTTAAGGAAGAATTTACTTGCAAAATTTTAAAACGTGGAGGATGGAGAATGGAATGGTTAGTGCAAACAATATTTTCAGGATGGCAATCTACAGCAAGCAAAAATTTTACATGGAAGGAGTTTGGGTAAAGATAATGATTGATTAGTAAAGAAAGGCCATGCAGACAAGACCAGGGGAAACCTGGAGTAGGAAAGTAAATCTCTGGAATCAGAGCCAAAGACATGGATTAAAAATTAATTGCCAAAATACTGGGCCAAACTGCTTTCGACTAGAATAAAGGGTGAGCAAGGATGTCTTCTGGAGAAAAGTTCAACAAGGATTTCTACCAAACCACCACCCTGCCTGTGGTCTGTAAGTCAGTGGCAAACCTACTTCCAAATCTTACATGGATCACAGAACTAGATGATATTAAATGTATAAATACAGCTCCCTTTAGCATTGTGATTCTCATATTTCTGCACTAATTCACTGTTATTCTTGTATACAGTGTGCTGCCAAGATGAACAAACTGAAATCCCATATAATCCAGTTATGCTATAAAGAAATTGTTAAAATGCTGTTGCTCATAAGTCATTAACTCACTTCTGGAACCTGTGCTTCCTTTCTTGGCTTCTAACTCTGGCTAAGTTCAAATTAACTTCACTGCCCATCCCCAGATATTATCAGTGCTATTTATAGGACATAAAAAAGATAAATCAATACAGAGTACTGTAAGTTATGAAATAAAACATCTTTGAATTCACATCTTTCATATGACAGGATGAGCCCCTACCTCACAGTTACTTATTTTGCTGATACGTGTATGGAGAATGATCACTGGACGTCTCTACTGTAACCTGTTGTTGACCACTGGCTTCCTGCAAATAGAAAGGAAGACAAGGCATGAGACAAAATCAGGCAGCATTATCTGAAATCTGTGTTTCCAGATGCCTCATGCAATTAGCAGTCTTCAAATCTAAAGTATTTCTAACATTCCTCAAGTGAGGTATTCCAAATTTGAGGTGTTAATTTTGCACTGATTTACCTTTCAGCAAACAGAAAAATAAAACGATCATGTAAGCTTTCTCTTTCCTCAGCTGCTTTGATAATTAAAAGAAAAAAGAACAAACCACAAACCTTTGACATTATAAAAATAAATACACAGAAGGAGAAAATAGCTGCTAATATATTTACTATCTGCAAACACAAAAAAGCATTCTGCCCCTCTCCTTTTGAGGGGCAGCGAGAAGAATGAGATCTACTTACCACATGTACAAACACCATCACTTTGAGTGCTGTGGTGTGACTGGCACTAGGCAACACAAAGAATTGTAGCTGGGACTCCACACATAGACCCCCAGAAACTCTGGCAGACAACGCAATCAGCTAATTACCAAAAGTCCTTCTCCATCCCGCACTGGTAGATGCCTAAACTGAACCAAGCAAGTTCTGGAGTTTCTGGACAAAGAGACTTTGAAAGGAAATGTTTTTTTCTTACAGGTCCTGGAAAAGACTGTCCAGCACCCATTCTGAATACAAGACCTGCAGCATACCTTGTCTAGCTCCTCTGTTAAAAAAGTTTGACCTATGAAATGGTGTAAGATAAGTCAAAGTAGCAGACAAACTATTGTCTACCATTCAGTCATGCTCTTCAAGTGGACTTGCAGAGGGGTTTATTAGGCAAATATGCACAGTATTGTGAGATGCCATGGTAAATCAGGATTCTTTGCAAAAAGTTACAATTATGGTATGTTAGCAGAGAAGTATGCTCACAGAAAAACTAAATGTAAGATCAAAACTATAATATAACCCGTCTTGTTCATATTGGAATTTCAGTTTCACAAAATACAAAGTTCGTGTAACTGTGAAGACTGCTCCAAATACAGGTAGTTCTTTGTTACAATACTAGTTATATTAATTGAGAATAAGAACACTTTTTATAGTTTTAATTTATATTGCACTCACAGTGCATTCACAGCTACAATGTTAGGCTCTAAACAGTAGTTTTCCAGGGAATGGAGGGGAATAAATCTATTATTGTATTCACGTCTCTTATCTGCAGTTTTTTATAAAATATACTGACCTCAACAGGAACCGCTGCTGTCTGGACATGTGTATATTGGGGTATGTAGGCTCCTTGCATAGCTGTTGTGGCTGGCATGTACTAGAAAGACAAAGATTTCATTAAGTTGAGTTAAAGCCTAATGTAACTTGTCTTGGAAATACCTATCACGATTCTGTTTAATAGATACTGACTGTTTCCCTTTTGTGTCTGAAATCAATGGGCTTTTCAGAAAAGTGAGATACCTGTTCTGAGAAAACTCAAATTTAAGACTTCAAAGACTAAGTGAAGGACTTTTCCCTTCTCTGTTAATCCCAATCATCATTATCTTTTTTTGTTTGTTTTTGTTTTAATTCTATCTGCTCAGAAAAGAAGGCTCTTTTCATTTAGAAGCAAACCTGCATCTCTTCTTCTGGTTTAGTTTCTGTTCCACACTTAGTATCACCTTCTGCAAATTTGATGTCCTGAAGAGTAAAATCAACTACTTTTTATTTTTTGATACAATTCTGGAGTTACCTCCTGGGTTCCTTTCATTTGCTTTGATCTACCTTTTATTTATTTCAAATTTCTGATCAGCTAACAGACTGAATGATGTCCAGTGATAGGACAAGGGGCAACGGGTGCAAGCTGGAGCATAAGATATTCTGCAGAAACATAAGGAAAAAATTTTTCACTGTGAGGGTGACGGAGCACTGGAACAGGCTACCCAGAAGGGTTGTGGAGTCTCCTTCTCTGGAGACATTTAAAACCAGCCTGGACACGTTCCTGCGTGACCTGCTCTAGGTGGTCCTGCTCTAGCAGGGGGGTCGGTCTAGATGATCGCTCAAGGTCCCTTCCAACCCTTAACACTCAGTGATTCTGTGAATAAAAACTGCTGAATATGATTTTAAAATGAAGACAGTTCTTAATATATTAAATGGATGAAAGACTACTTAAAGGATTACTTCTGTTTTTTTTTCGACATGCAAGTTGCACATGCATACTGTGATCTGCATGCAGTATTTTCTCCTTGTGTAATTTCTATTTTGTATTGAATTGCTACATACTGTTCCAGTACTGCCTAATGAAAGATGACTCATCTGCTGCGTCAGAGGGCTTATCATCGATGCAGGCTGTAGTGACATGGTGTGGTCCATGGAGGGAGTCAGCACAGCACCCTGTTAAAACAGAGAAAGAAAGAAATGGTTGTGGCAACACTCAGATTTTAATTACATTTTTGATTTGAGAGTAAATATGGGCTGTCCTTCCGAGGAGATACACCACAACAACTCTCCTTAATCCCAGGCATTGACTCGATGTAGATCTGGGGCATTCTGATTATTCTACTTGAAGCAGATACGTTTTGCACAGTTTGGTAATTAGGCAAGATGTGCACTAACTTCCTACTGAACATGCAACTGATGTACAGTGTGCATGAGACACATGCTGAAAACACTTTTTAAAATGTGAGTTTAACCAGATGCTAACCTTAAAGGAAAAATCTGCACATGCTACCTGGTATAGATTCCCTTAGCTTAAGCTCTGAAATTTCAGGAATTAGGAATAATTTTTTATCTGATCTTTAGGAATGAATGCTTTGGAGGAACATTTGTGTTAGGAGAATTGAATCCATCACATGGGATGTTCACCCATAAGACAGCTGCCCTACTTAATGGCTGGATTCGTTAGCACACACATTTCAGAAGAGTGGGTTAGCAATGCTGGTTCTTTGTCTAAATACTAGCTACTGTGATGACCTTTCTATCACTCCTGTACCATTTTGACAACTTCATAAAAACTATATGCCAAATATTTAAATTTACTTGTAAGGTGTTCAGAGTAATCTGAAATGGAGGGTTCTCAACAAATTTCATTTTACTAATCATGTTCTACAAAAACACATTTCCAAATAATCTGTATGATTTATGCTTGCAGAAGTCTTGATTAGAATTGATGGAGGCTCAAAACTAACAGAAATAATGGCAGTGTACTGAAAGCCAGTATTTTGAACAAATAACTAACCCTTAAAAAAATAAAAAAAAAACACCAACAAAAAACTGTACAGATTATAGTTGGAAAAATAATCATGTGATCAGTGTAGATGAAATGAGTCACGGGCACATCAAACACCAAAAGAATTTCCTGTCTGTAGACTGCAGGCTTCTCTGCAAAGCAAATGAGCAAGACAGCAGTAGTCTTTGCAGAGGCCAAAACTGAGCTCAAGTCAGGAAGCTAGATCTTTATTTTCAACTACAAAATCTAAATCTCATTTTGCATACCTGTGAAACTAATACACCTTATAGCATTATAATGCATCAACTTGTGTATTTCATAGCATCATTTCCAAGATGAAAATCTGTATAGTTGTGTGCATGTGTGTTTAACATCAAAAACCACAAATACAACAACAATTAAGCGTCTGAGAGGGCGTTCTGATTCAGTATCACCTTCTCTGCATGCACATGAAGAAAATGTTCTGCCAAGAAGATTTACATTCTATAATCTGCATGGAGAGGTTGATTAAAGTCAAGACAGCATCCTTCCTATATCTGGAAACAGACTTGTTTGTTAACTACAGGAGCGCATATATTGAAGTGCCTATTATAATTTGTAATTCTCATCTCAAGAAACGTAGGTCTCAGATGTAATGGTACTTAATTAGCAAATGACACAGATAAGAAGCAAAATATCATGGCAGAGTACAGATTAGAATCCCTGACAGTCTGGCACAGATGCCACAGCTGGAAGCATAGGGAGACTAGCATTTTTCATGAGCACTGAAGACAGAACAAGCCATGCAGGTTTTCTCAAGTGAGTGCCCATAATGTCATTTATATCGCTACATCCATCTTTCACAAATTATCCAGTCTGAACTATCCTAGACCCAGTCTAAAATCTTAGGTCTTCAGTTACAGCTCCTGATAGGTAAGCATTATGTAAAACACTGGTATTTGCAAAGTGTTTTCCATTTAAATAAAAATAAAATTAGAAAGTTTCTTCAGGATGCTGACTTGGTAACTCTTAACTGTCGTCCTCACCTCGATACCATGAAGGTAGCTTTCTTTTTTTCCTAATGAAACTAAGCCCCAGTGCAGGTTACTATCTTTGTTTCTCTTTCCTTTTTCATCCATGATTTAATTATGATGTAATTGACAAAACTCTGGAAGTAACTGGGCAGGAATTGCCCTATTTCCTGTTATTTAAAGTATGTAAAGTGCTTATACAATCAGTAACACAATAACAGAGAAGCATAAAAACTTACTGGGTGCTGCATTATATATGGTTGAGGCTGCATCCAAGAAGGACTCTGAACCTAGAATAAAATCAGTATTTTAATCCTTTTTTAGTATTTTTTTTCCTAACTATTCCAACTGAGTTACAGTAATAATTTAATAACCATGTTAACAAGCCTCTTCTCTTATTTATTCACTTTTTAATGCATTTAGTCGTTCTGTGGAGCAACAGTGATTTTTATGAAAAGTGTATTTATTGTACCTGTAAATCAGAAACAAGATTTGGAGGCAATACACCACATACACCCTTTAGAATAGTAAGCTATGTTTATAGTCCAGTTCTCAGAAACTTTGTATCAAGTACTCTGAAAGGGTTCAAATAGATGCATGAGACTTATGATGTGTTGAAAAAGGAGGTGTCTTCTATCTTTGAAATTCCTTTGGGGAAAATGGCATCTCAGAAGGTATAGCATCATTTGCCTTCTATTGTGATCAGAATAAAATAAATTACTGGATTTTCACAAGCAAAATTCCAGGAATTTGGCTGCAATTTTGTTCCAGGAACAAGGAGAAGATTTAGGAGAATTGTTCTTTTCCAATATGTTGTGGTATGTTATTCCCAAAGTACAGCAAGAGGAGAAGGTTCCGAAGAGCGTTCCTGCTCTTTCAACTAGCATGTTTTATCTCCCAAGAACACTGACTTCAGTTGAGGTAGAATGCCTAACATTGCATGACTATTTATTTAATCTAAAAAGAACTGGTTGCAACAGCTCTTTGAATAAGTGTCCTGCAAGAAATATTGAAAGTAAGAATGAAAATGCTTCCACTCCACCTCCTGTAGA
Organism: Ceryle rudis; assembly: GCA_033439905.1. Classification (NCBI taxonomy): domain Eukaryota; kingdom Metazoa; phylum Chordata; class Aves; order Coraciiformes; family Cerylidae; genus Ceryle; species Ceryle rudis. The sequence continues at coordinate 85,078 of JAAGNO010027626.1, forward strand.
TGCGTAGGGTAAGGCAGGATTCTGAGCTGCATTGCACAAGCAGAACAGACTCACCACTGCTGCCGGACTTTTAAAGCCCCTTAAAACACTTCTACCATCATTCCCAGAGTCCTGTGAACAGCACAGGTTGACAATCTTGAAAGAAATCCGGGGGAGGTTTTTTTTCCTGCAGGATGGAAATATTTCTTCTCTCCTTTTGGTACTGACTTTCAAATCAGACTAATATTTTATTTTATTTTTCAATCAGAAAAAGAGCAACCAGGAGTTAAAAAATGGAAAACACTTGAACCCTCCCTTTCTTCAGGCAAAAAGCTTAATGGCAAAAATACTGGTACAGCTTGACTAAAGCTTTGGCTAATCTACTCATACTATGATAGTAACTGACTTAGTATTCTCATTTGGGCATACAGGAGGTGCAGAAACAAACACTAACCAAAACTTCATTAAGCTTGTTTAATAAGAATAAATCTAGAAACAGGTTATACCATGCCTCAAAGAAAAAAAATACGTAAATCATGCTCTTGTGATAGGTCCTGTTGTGCGTAGATGACAGAATGCTGCTGCTTTCAGTGAGAAAGGATCAGTAATAAAGTAGTGACTAATGGTCAAATTGTGAAACTCTTCTGGCCAAGAACCTCCTTCCTCCCCAGTACAGAATACTTCAATTTTCAATTTCTGTTGCTGTGGCATTTTAAGCATAATGATGTGAATAATTCCATCTATGATTCTATCTACAGTAATTTAAGCTCCATGCCAAGTATATTGAAATAAGCTACTAACAACATTTCTGCAAATGTACAGTCTTGTGGTCTGCCCATCTCAGTAAGTCCAGAAAAGTTGTACTATATTCCTAAGTAGTATATTTCCATATCAACTTTCAACTTGTATTGGGATTCTGAATATCTGAGAATCTTATATTGACTAAAAAAAAAATTAATAAAGAGCAGCAGCTAATTCTACTGGAGTATTTTTCTTGTATTTGCTATAATTTTTGAAGTATTCCTGTACAAAGCAGAATGATTCAATATACAGAAAAATAAAGTGCTAGCACTGTCTTCCAAGAGCAAACATTGTGTTGCATAAGTCACCTCAGAAATTAATATAAAATTAATCCAGCTGCCCTTTACCCAGAGCACACTCTTTTAACTCCTACATAATGTTTTGCTTGTACAAAAAGGCACTGGACCTCCAAACTCAAATTGGACAATTATTCCTGACTCTTCTCACCTAGAATGGGATGGTACATGGAAATTTCTGCAGGGGAACACTGACCAAATGGCCCGTGGTGCCTCTGTTAGCCTTTTATATGCCTTCCACATAGCCTTCTATATTCATTTTCACCCACAGTAAGATAGAAAACTGAACATGTCTCTCACTAAAAACCAGACAGCCTCTTCTTCTCCCCTGACATAGAGAGGTAAGAAATTTCTAAATTTAATGAGTTTTGGTTATTTAAGACCTGAATCACCGATGCTTACTTTGCCTGTGTGTTAAATGACAAAATAGCCAATCATTTAGCTTACACTGGGATAATTGGCATGTCTCAAGTAGCAGTTCAGAGTGTACATCTGAGACGGCCATACTAGCTGCATTAAAAGCAAGATGTTTGTAAACTGAAATGTACCATTCCCTAAAATTCAGCAGTCCTAACAGATTTATATAAAAGTACAAGAGCTGTTCCATATCTCTTGGAATGCTGAATTGTTTATCAATACCCCCTAAGTGGAGACTCAAGACAACAGCTATTGAAATTCCTTTTCAGATAGCTGTGGATTGAGCTCTAGGAACACAAATATGTGCATCATTTCTGTTTTAGTTTATTGTTGACCATAAAGTAACTTTTGATTTAGAGACACAGTTGCAGAATATTAAATGCTTTATTCCAAATATAAGAACACTGAATTTGAATGCTAATGTAATTTGAACTTTGAATTCTTTTTCAAATTGCATTCTATAGTGTCAAGCAAGTTTCTGCACCCTTCTCAGTACAACTACGTAACACAATATTATTAGGCTTTCTCCCCACCCCCCAAATAACCTGGCGAAAAGTTCAAAAAGCATGGAGAAATATCTTTGAAATAGAATTTAACTAAATCAAGAAGGTTTTAAATAAAGAATAATT
>JAAGNO010027627.1:4858-14916 GCA_033439905.1 Ceryle rudis
ATGGCAGGGACACCTCCCACTAGAGCAGGTTGCTCAGAGCCCCATCCAGCCTGGTCTTAAAAATCTCCAAGGATGGGACTTCCACCACCTCTCTGGGCAACCTGTTCCAGTGTCTCACCACCCTCATGGTAAAGAAATTCTTCCTAATGTCTAATCTCAGTTTTGATCCATTTCCTCTAGTCTTACCACTACCCGATGTAAGAAACGAGCTCACGCTTAAATAATTCATGCTGGAAAAAAATCTGTGGAGCAAAGTTTTATTCACAGCACTGGGTGCATGCCTGAGTGGTTGCATGCACCCTGAACCCTCTGTCTCTCAGGTATTTATAATGTTTCAAGACCGGTTGTTACATATCTTTCTGGGTAGCAACACCCTGCCCCTCATCAGCTGCTGCAATCCTTGCTCCTATGTCCATGCATGCTCTTTCAGGGTCCCTAGTACATGCACCTTAAAACTTTCATAACACCTGGGTAGCAACACCCTCACCGCGATCACAAAAGTCCCTTGCTCCGGTCCCAGTACCGGGTCCTGGAAATTAGATACTTTCTGTCCGCCTATGGTTAAACTTGCAACGTCCCCCACTTTCCCTATTTAGTTAAAGTTGCTTAGCTGAAGCAAAATCAATCATCCTGCTTATCACACCTGACATCCTAAAAAGTCCCTCATCAGCTTTCTTGTATGCCCCTTTAAGATACTGGAAGACCACAATAAGGTCTCCTCAGAGCTTTCTCTTTTCCACACTGAACAACTTCAATTCTCTCAGTCTGTCTTCACAGGAGAGGTGCTTCAGCCCTCTGATCATCCTCGTGGCCCTTCTCTGGACATGTTTCAGCACATCCATATCTTCCCTGTAATAGGGGCTCCAGAATTGGACACAGTACTCCAGGTGGGGTCTTACAAGAGTGGAGTGGAGTAAAGGGGGAGAATAACCTCCCTCGACCTGCTGGCCACAATAAAATATTATAAATAAATATTCCAATATTAAATATTGGAATGTAATGACTATTTTTCCTTTTCCTCCTATAAAGACAGAACAATAGATCAAAATATGTACATGTTATTTACAAGCAAGGAGTGAGATCAGATCTAGTGATTTTAGAATTATCACTCCCTCACAATGAGAAATATGATTATAGAAAAGTTATATTTTAGCAAGTCATGCTATTGGAAAGAAAACATTGTTAGTTTCAAATAAGTAATCGTAAATACAACAGAAAACATAAACAAAAGAGGAATTCATTATTTCCAACTTCAAACCATCTTGAACTTGCTTCAGTCTTACATATTTTTGTATTTGTTCTAAGTTGGTTTGAAAGGGGAGGAAGGAAAAGGGAAAAAAAATCCATGGAGATAACCAGAATAGATATAAAGTACTGAAAACAAATGTAAAATTAGCCCAAATAAAGGATTGGATAAGGAAGAAAAAAAAAAAACAATCTAAAGAAAATACAACCAAAAAAGTCAGATCACCATTTACTTCAATCTCAATTATTTTTCTTTGGTTTATCCATGAGGAACATTTAGCTTTCTCTTTCTGCTAGCTATCTGTAATATTAACTTTAGCTTTGTTGAATTCCCTAGCAGGAAATTAAGTTGGATATATAATTTGCTGTTTGTTTGTGGGGTTATTGTGAATGAAACCAAAACACCCAAACAAACAAACATGGGCTTCAATCGTACTTGGGGCAAAGGATGGCTATGAACTCTTCCTTTGGCAGAGGAATCTCCATCTTGCATTCATCCATGAACCACACACTTGTTTGTGTCAGTATAAGTGCTTGTGCAGCAGTCACTATTTTCAAACACCATCTATTCCTCAGTTGAATTCACCTTGACTGTCTCACCTACAAAACTTCTTACCAGGCCAGCAGTGATTTAGCAGGGAAATGAGAACAAAGGGCATGGGAGATATAAGCTCAGACTAAAATTACAAGAAATTATTATCAAACTGTGGTCTAGTCAGCAACCTTTGAAAACATAAACAAGTCTAAATCTATGCAAGTCTTTTGTCATCTTTCAACAAGTTGCCATTAATTTCTAGACATAGAGCTAGTTTCACTCACATCTGTTTGACTATATCAAAAATTAATCAGACTTCAAACGGATGCTAGATATTTTGGTCAGCATCAAATAACTATTTGATTCAATGGAAATTTCCAGATTGAGCTAAAGTCAATGCATTTGCAACCATTTTTTTTCAGACTGGAGAAAGCCTTAGCATATCAGAAGCAAATGTTTTACATATGTAAATGTTCAAGACTGGGAATTCAGAGAGCAAATATGAGCTGAATTTTACTAATTGTAGAGGCTACAATATGCATTTGGCCTTCTAGAGCCATGACATGCAGAGAATCCTTTGTGATTAATGTCTGGAATTTTACACTAAAACTGAGGTTTACCCTTAAATATCATTTCACTAAACAGGAAAGACTGTTGTGAAAATGTACCTTCTTTAATGAACAAATAGTAGAAAGAATCAGGAACATTGTCTTCTATAACACTGATGGTGAGAGCAGGCTGTCCATGCCTTTGGACTGTCCATGACTGACACCTGAATGATCTATGCTTCCATCTTTGATTTTCTTTTAATTTGCACTCATTTATCTCTATTTATCCTTCCTTAGAGATTTCTGTTGCTGATCAATATGCTGTTCTATTATTACTAGTGCTTCATAGTACAGAGGAATCCTGTAACTCACACTCTTTGATGATTTTCAATATCATAGTTATTCTCTCCAAAGCTTCATGCTCTGTCTTCCTGAGTACTGCAATGAAATAACAAATTGATCAAACATCTGGAGCAGAACCACCTATACTGTTGCTTTGTAAAGAGTACCTCAAAATATCAAATGGGGTTTGAAATTCTGATGTTTGCTTTTATTAAAGCAAAAGTTGGAGCAAGTAACCTTCCAAGTAATGTCTACCTTCCTTCAACTTTGTTGTGAAAGTCCTTCCCTAAGATGTTCTCTAGTCATGAGTTCATGGGCTACATCAAAGACAGTTGCAGACTCTTCTGGTTCTCTAGAGAAAACACTAGAAGAAGGGCTGGATGTGTCTTCTGAACTTATTTCCAAGGTTTGAAAGGAATTCAGATGTGTGCAAATCTGGTTCATAAAGCTTTAAATTTCTGTTTGAACTGTTCATTTCCTCTAAACAGGAAGTGCAGAGGAGGACTTCAGAGAGGACAGAGGTAACCGAAGGGTTTATTGATGCATAAAGTGATGAAGCAATAATGTAGTAAAATTAAGTAGACTTTAATGGAAGATAACAGAGTAATGTAACAGCATGTGAAATGGAGGTGGGAGAAGAGAGGGAGTGAAAAATTCCATTTACCAGTAGGTGATTCATCCTTTCATTCCTTAAAAAAAAAATGTAAGGCTGGGGAAAAAAAAAAAAAAAATGTGAGTCAAGTTGTGCCCTGCTATTCTAGCTACTTTGTCTCACAATCCCTTTCATAAACATACTGAGAGTTGTCTGTGACTGATGAGTTTTTTGTCTCCTCTCAGCACCAACAAGCTGTTCCTGAACATCTCTGATTTGATCATTAAGAACTTTCATCTCACCCCATATTAAAATTTTCATCACCAGTTTGCACTTCTTTGCTTAACTGCTGCTGGCTTTGCTGGTTTCTATAGTTAGTAGTTAGAGATCTTGAATTCCAGAACCACAAACTGGACTGAACACCAGAAATGTTGCTCTGGTTTCATTCACTGGGGCAGTGGCTAAAATGTCAAAGCAAAGCATGGACAAAGAATGGCAGAACACTGGACAAATGATAAAACCTGTTGTGTAGCTGTTCGGTGATGAGAATCTGAATGTGAGTAGCCAATATGTTTTCTTTACAACATGTGTTCCAATCTACTTTATATAAAAAGATGCCTGCAGATTCGGGGCTTCAAACTGCATTTACACAGCCTAGTTGGCATCCAGATCAGGAGATGAACACAGCTTGATTATGTTCTTTTGAACTAGATATAAGTACTTAAGTTTTCCCCAAATCCAGTTTATGTGAGCTGAATTGCATGGTGGTTTTTGGAATTTTTTCATTAATCTGTCAAGGTACACATTATGTAGCATTTCTCAGCCCTGTATAAGCTGCAACAGATGTCAGATCTTTAGTTTTTCTTATTAGCTACAATTATACCTAAAAATACTTCTTTGAGATTAACAGACAGCAATCAAGTAACTTCTTAGCCTTCCTTAGCTGGATGAAACATGTTACAATCTTTAATATTCTGTCAAGTAATAGCTGCTTCATTCTCTGAACATCCTTGTAGGCCTCCTTGTGTTTGCTCCATTCTGAGTTTATGTCCTAGATGAAGGGATGGAGTCCACCCTCAGCAAATTTGCTAATGACACAAAACTCAGAGGATATACCAGAAGGCTGTGCTACCATTCAGCAAGACCTGAACAAACTGGAGAGAGTTGGGTGGAGGGTAAATAATGAAGTTCAACAAGGGCAAGACTAGGGTCCTGCATCTGGGAAGAAATAACCCCACGCACCAGTACAGGTTAGGGGTTGGCCTGCTGGAAAGCAGTTCCATGGAGAATGACCTGCAAGTCCTAGTGGACAGAAGGTAAACTGTGAACCAGCAGTGTGCCAATGGCATCCTGGGGTGCATTAACATGAGTGTGTCCAGCAGGTTGAGGGAAGTTCTCCTCCCCCTCTACTCTGCCCTAGTGAGGCCACATCTGGAGTACTGTGTCCAGTTCTTCATTCCCCAGTTCAAGAGAGACAGGGAACAACTGGACAGAGTCCAACAAAGGGCAACGAAGATGATTAGAGGACTAGAACTTATGACTAAAGGCTAAGAGACATGAGTCTGTTCATCCTGGAGAAGACTGAAAGGGGATCTTATCGATGTTTGTAAATATCTGAAGGGTGGGTATAAAGATGTTGTCAGTTTCCTTTCAGTGGTGCCCAGTGAAAGGGCAAAGGACAATGGGCACAAACTGGAATATGGGCTGTTCTATCTAAACATCAGGAAAAATTTATTTTCTTTGAGGGTGACAGAGCACTGGAACAGGCTGCCCAGAGAGATTGTGAAGTCTTCTTCTCTAGGGACTTTTAAAATCTGCCTGGATGCATTCCTGTGCAGCCTGCCCCAGTTGAACCTGTTTTGGCAATGGGATTGGACCAGATTATCTTCAGAGGTCCCTTCCAACCGCTACCATTCTTTGATTCTAATCTGAGTTCTTTTTTTTTTTTACGAGCATGAGTAACCAGAGTCATGTATGCATTCTGCGGTAAGACTAACCTGACCTAAATTGTACAGGGGGATCAATTTCTTCCAGCCTCTGCTGGAAGCCTCTACTCTGCCGTAGTAAGATTTCATTTTTCTTTTTCACAGCTTTATCAAGTTGGCAGCTGGAAATTATGCTGTGATCAACGAACAAATCAAAGTCCTTTCATCTGTTTTTTCTATAATAAGCTCCTAGACTGATTTCACAGAAGTGTATCTTTGACCTGTAGCATATGATCCTGCATGTTTATCTATTACACTGCATCTTAAAATTTCTGTTATCACAATAGTTAGTTCTTCCTGTATATATTAATTCTTTTCCCATGGACATCACTTCCCAACTTTATTTAGTCACAAATTCTCTGAGCCAAATGCCATCCTTTGTGTTTTAGGTAAAAATACTGAGAAATATCTGTCCTTGAAATTGTTCTTCTGAAATACCATTCAACAGACAGATGATCTTTCAGGTTGTTTTTCCTTCCTTGCTTTTTAATTCATCTATAATCCCATCTCCACTATATCTTTCCATAATGAATTGAAAGACATGTTCTGCTTTAGACCAAATACAGGAAGTACTGTAAGTCTCATCTATCCAAAAAAAAATAACCCAAACATTTGCAATTTGTAAGCATGAGTAATAAACCAAGACTGCATATTTTATTTTTATTTATTAAATCTTTACCTCTTCTTAATGTAAAATTAAAATTATTTTGTTCTGACTGTTCAAACTACAGAATTCAGACAGCTTCTTACTAAATATACTCAAATAGCAAACATCCACATTTCTTAACTGAACTGAATTACTTAATTTTACTTTTATCTTCAGCTGTGTTATGATTATTTTAATTCTATAAGTTTATTCCCATTAGTCAACTTATTTTCGCTCTAATGAACAAAAATTTGTTTAGTTTTTCTCTACGTCCTAAACTTGAAGAAACTTAATGGTTCTTTCAGATTTAACTGCTCAAGCTACTACTTCCAAACAGTTTAGTTTACTGGTCCTACTGTTACTGTTACTTTTTTCAAACTACATGTCAGACAGTTTTGTTTGTCTGTTTGATTGATTGATTTTTCTAGCTAAAAACATGTAATTTATAAAACTTAAAAGTATGCTGTTCATTTTTTTTTTCTCAACCATGTGTCTTATAAACCTGTGAAAGATTCATAAAATAAAAATTCTGGTGTTTTGAGCCTCACCTGCAGCATAAAATTTTCCTAACTGAGATATATACTTGGAACCTAATCAAGTCAGGATCTTTCAGTAGAAACTGTGCTACACGTTACTGAGAACGTATTGTGTGGATTTTAGATCACAGGAAGAAAATGGCTATGGATAAATTATTTTTTTTTCTCTGAGTATCTCCATTTCTACTTCAACAAGAAGACTGTAACTGGAGATTTAGCTTGAGTTATTGGGTTGATAGCAAAACATTCCTGTACAAATGAACCTGAGATTTCTGTTACCTCTATTACATACTCTGGCCCTTTATTCAGGTGCAGAAGAATTTATCAGTATGTTCTTTAATTCATCCACTCTTTGTGAAACTTTTTGATTACTAAATTCTTTACTTCCTAGAGCCAGCAACTTGACTGCTGTGAATAAACATAGTTTTAACTGTTTTGTTTAATTAAGACTCTTAAATCACAATTAGCCAGACGTATGTGTTTTCTGATATATCACTCTTACAGGGATATTCAGGATATGAAACTTTCTTACATTTTATACTGAGGATTTATAGTTTGGCAAGACAATAAATTTTAGATTTTCAGGAAGGAACTATTCTAATTCACTGCCTATAATAAAAGAAAACACATGTTGGTGCATAATGATATTCACCATCTTCCTTAACGAACTCCTGTTACAATCTATTTTCACCTTAGTATGACACTGAACAATGAACTGAAATTTCAGCAGATTCTGGGGCTGCCTGTAAGATTAAATGGAAACACAGTATGTGATAGTATAAATATTTTAATGTTCATATAATATATATATAAATTATATATGGAATATAAATACATATTAAATATATATAAGAGATTTCACACATCAACTCTATGAGTAACATGATGTAAAATAGCAATATCTATTTTTCATTTCATAGGAGTGTGAAACCCTCGCATGTATTTAAAGACAGTAGGGACTCCAAGATGTACTCTAAGCATCAATTAATGAAGAATGAAGATAAACATGTTATTTTTTTTAACTTTACTATTGAGTCAGCTCCCTTAGACAAACTGTTCCTCAGAGAAAGGTATACATTATATCACAAAACTGTCTTCCACAAATCCCACATCATATAAGCAGTTCTACTGAAATGCAACTATTAATGATACTCTGTAATTTCATTCTTCTTGTTTACAATGAACATATTTTCTATATTCAGTATGGGAAGAGAACTTCAAGTGATTAAACTCATATCAGAATATGAAGTTACTAAAAAAGTAATATTAAAATAATGTTTTGGGTTTTTTTAGTTGAAAGAACCATTATTTTCCCTGGACAGATTTTTTCCTTCAAAATAGAAAATCTGCTGGTTTATTGTGGATGAATCTTAGGGATCTATGTTGTATTTTCTTTTGAACTAGGTGGCCTGGCATCATCCCCTATAGCCAGCACACCTATGAAACAATGGATTATAAAAAAATAAGGGAAATCGAAGCCAATTTAAATATTCACGGAAAACACTTTAGTCTGATATTCTGATATTTTCTGAAGAGTATTACAGCTAAAAGTAAAAAGCAGTTCTAACTCACATCAATAACAGCATTAAGAAGACGTTTATTCTGTATAACCCAAATTTAATATTCGAGTTACAATATTCTATGTATAGATTCTTGATAAGACATAATTAAATTGTTCTTCATTCTTGTTTATTCTAGTCCTAATGCCTTCTATCTCTGTTTTTTATGCTTTTTATGTCTCAGAAATTCAAAACTCTTTGAGACTTTCTAGAATGTCATATTCAATTTCAAAGTTAACTGGAGTTGTCTTACTTTGAGTCAGCACAGAACTGATTCTGTTCACTGATTTTATTTTTCATCCAAGTCTGTTCTAGATAACTGCGCTTTCTGAAGTTAAGAGCGTATTTTAACAGACAGTGTCTGCTTCTAGCAGTGATAATACTTGATGCTTAGAGTTACTAACAAGGATTGGTGTGCGGACCAAGGTCACTGCTAAATCTTGTGTAACGTTGTGGGTGCAGTAAGTAAGAGGCTGCACCTGTGGGGAGGAGCAGACAGGAGAGGTGACTCCTAAACTGACCAAGGAGGTATTCCATCCCATATACATCATATTCAGAATAAAGCTGAGGGATCACAAGAGTCAAGCCACTTCTCCAATGGACAACATTTGAGGAGCACTCCTTCCGGTCTGCCTTTGATCCCAATCTGTGTGTTCCTGAATCCATTTCCAGAATCCAGCTCCTGAATCCAGTTCCCATCTACTACTTAGTCCACTCTGGGACTTTCCCAGTGTCTTCTCCACAGCATCAGTGGTGACGTGATGTAACTGCCATTGAGGGGCTTGGTTAGATACTGGTTTTGTATGTATTTTTCTACATATTCCATTTTATTGTTATTATTTTCATTAAAGCTGTTTTAGTTTTCCTTTCTAATCCATAGTTCAGTTTCTCTTATTCCCTTTCTCTTTCCCTTTGGGAAGGCAGAGGAGCTAACAGAGATCATCTGTTATATGTCTGGTGGATGGCCCTGCATCTAAACCTTGACAGGAGTTTATCACAGAAGTAACCACACATCCTGATTCGCATCACATTTTCAACTATATTTGCTTCTGAAACACCATCATACAGTCATATATGTCTCTGTGTGACAGTTTCTGCTGTTTGGTCCTATGTGAGAAACCACTTGACTGATTGTGTCCTGGTTTTTATTATGAAGGCTACATTGTCTGTGACTTTTCAACTGCTTTTTTTCAAGGAGGTTGTGTTGTAATATAATGACTTTACATGGTCAAATAGCTTCTGAGTTATCTAGTTAGATAATTTTACACCTGTAGTTTGAGAGGCCTGTAAGAAGTTTCTTACAGCTCTAGGACTTTAAATTGAGTTGTGATTGTGAATGAAGTACAGAACTAAGCACTTACTTATCAACCCTATTCCCTAATTGTCCTTACTTTCATTTCAAGATGCTCTGGGTTCACTTGAAAAATTAAGAAATCTTTTTAGAGGAACTACTTCTGGTGTTCTAAAGTGCCGTATGGTCTTACAGGAACATCTCTCTAGAAAAAAAATACATTAGTCATGTTTCCCAAGCTTTTCTACCAATGTTTTTGCTTTTTGTGACTTATGAGAGGTTGCAAATCCAGACTAACTTACTACAAAATTACTTTTTAAATGATTTGCTTATATTGAAGGCTATTTCAACTGCTCAGACAGGAGTAAATTCTCTGGGACACAAGAATTGGAAATATTTAATTCAACATTTGTCTTATTTATTTAGTTCAGTTACACAATCTATGTATGCATGTTGAAAAAGAATGTCTTCTGTTCTATTGGTGGTTCTGACTTAAGCCTAGAAAAGTCGTTAGTTTTGAAGACTTTGGTTTGGAATTGATTTTGTTCCTCGCCCTGATCTTGGCTTTCTCACAAGAGGGGATTCTGTTGCTTTGAAGCCTCAACAACTAAACATGGGTAAAAACTAGCAGCACTAAAAATGCCACTGCTCAATATTAATGAACCTGTTGCTGTACTTTTGTATGCATTGTTAAGTATGCCCTGAAAGTTTTTTAGTTTTGTTTGGTTTGGAGGTTTTGGTTTGGGCTTTTTTTTGTGCTTTTTTGGGCATTTTTAAAA
>JAAGNO010027627.1:17706-34789 GCA_033439905.1 Ceryle rudis
AGATGCGATTCATCACCAAAGAAATATACTTTGTATATTTAACTAGAAGTAATGAAAAAACAATACCTAGAGAATAAGATTTCATCTTTGATCTGTTCACAACAGAATCATCCTGACACTGATGAATTTCTCTATAAAATGCTCACTGTGGAAACAGACAGGAAATATTTAAGAAGTCACTGCGATATCATCACAGGACACCTCAGCATGGATCTCTTTTCCTGATATTTTTTTCCAGACAGATGTTTGAAGAAAGTAATGAGTTCAAATTGCTGAAGAGATAAGAACTGGAAGTTTCTGCACTTGTCATTCAATACTTTTTATTACATAAAGAAACAGCTCATTTCCTTGAAAGACAAAATGACGCATATCTTTTATACCCAAATAAATATACAATTGAGAGATTGAGGTAAATGTGCCAAGGTTGAAGTGTTCCACCACTGTAACTATGTTCAGATCATTCCACAGGTGGCTCAAAACACAGAAAAGGTAATGGCATACTCAGTATGGAGGAAACTGTCCTGACCATCGAGGTTAATTTTTATGGTGTATTACGCACAGTAGGCTAAATGCTTCCCTGTTTGCTACTCTTGACCAAAGAGTTCATTGATGGAACGGGTTTTTTTACCTTTTCTGATTAATTGAAAATGATCTGACATCATCCATGTATTAAAAAGCAATCTGGTTTACACATAGCTTTCACAGAACCCTTTTTATTCCATCAAAATTCCATCAAAAGTAAACAGAATATGTGCTCATTCTTAGCATATTCAAAACTGAAATTAAATTATTTTATTTTGCACTCAGAATAATTTATGTTCTATTAATTTTACTTTACACTGCAATAGATTAGGTATGCTAGCCAGAACACTGGTATTTCCACTAAGAAGTTCTTAAACAGCTCTCAGTGGTCACCTATAATTATCTAAATATCTCATAATGTATAGGTTATTAAAGATCTGATATTTCTTAACATAGTATACTTTGACCCTGCAGAAAATTTGATAATCTATTAAATGTTCTCATGTGTATATTTTCGAGTCTATTCATACATCAAAGAGATAAATCATCCCTATTCAAAAGAGCATGCTAGCATATGTTTATTTTTGTGTTTAAGATTGTGCAGAATTAACTTGAAAATAATATATGTAAAATTAAGTGGTTTACTTCATAAAAATACTTAATTTAAATGCTGAATTCCCTGAAAAACTTGACTTTAAAGATACTCTGTCACTCAGAAAGTACTTCATAATTAGTTATTTGATTCTTTCATCCCATTTTTCTCAGTGTTTATTGTTTTCCAAGAGATTGATATTTCTTAACATTTCTTTTGAAAGATTATCTTACAGATTTAATGTCTTTTGATCATTATTTGATTTTACATTCATGTCATCACATGTGACATTATTTTATAATCTATAATGAGATAAGTATTATCTAGGAAACTCACACTGAGAATTCACCAATCATTAGTCATAAAGGGTGAAGCTTTAAACTGTTCTGTCTGTAAGAATTCAGAACATTAAAACCCAGTCACATGTGTATTTGCAAATGTCTTGGCTGGTGATAGAACAGACACCCTAAAGCTGTTGAAAGAGTTTCCATTGACAGGCAGGGTAGAGAATGCCAGGTAGGTACCATAAGCTCCATTCTTAACAAATGTCTTCCTCTTCCAGGACTGGGTATTTCTAACTGACCCTGTAGATGGAAAAGAGACATTCTGAATGGGATTGATCTGACCAAATGTAGAGCCTAAAATATAGGCTGCTGCATCTGAACTAGTCTTCTAATCTTTCTTTATAGTCAATGGGAACTGGAAGACACTTCAGGATGAAATTATTGTGATGTCTTCTGATTGTAGTCATCTATCAGATAATTTACAATTCATCTATCAGATGAGCTACACCTTAAAAGAGCCTGTTCCCTCCAATGACTTTAAAAGGCACCACAAAGTACTTTTTTTGAACATAGACATCTTCTAAATTCTGGTGAGGTAAGGTCTGTATTTGAAGACTGGCAACATGTGGAGGAAAAAATATTTCCAAAATGGCTGAAAATTTTATAATTGTAAAACCATAACAAGTATAGCATTTTATAACAGCATACAATGTATTTCATATATTGCATAGGAAAGGTTATCCTTCTAACCTTTGATCAGATAAAATATCTCACATTGTAAGAACTTCGCTGACAAGAAAAAAAGAATGAAAATTCCATCCTTCTTTTACCCCAATAGCCAAGAATATGTCATTAATATAATCTGAGTACTGGATTACATTTAGTTTTAGAGCAATATGCTGTAGTGAATTCTTGTACTTGTTCTTTCATCAAAGAAATGTGAACAGTCCTAGTTAGCACAGTATCATATAGTTCAATGAGAGAGGGAACATTAGACTTTTTTTATACTAGAAGTGAAATAGTTATTTTTTACTATTAACTGTAATTCGGTCAATCTCTCAATTAAACAATGCAGGCAAGACTTGGTCAAGGACATATTCTGAAATGTTTCCAACTCTGTTTAGTGAACTAATACAGGGCTACTTATCCCTGTGTTATTTCATCTGTTAAAGTTCTGGAATAGAAATGATTTTCTGTCATGAAGTGCTAGATAGTATTTAAAGTAAACAAAATATGCCCAAGGACATTGAGTGTGATGTTTTCCACTGTCGTCTGTTTTTCTCATGCATCAGAGTCTATTTGACTAGATTGTTGAATGGGAAAATCAGAAATTAAATAGAAGAAACAAAAACCAACCTTTGTTCTTTTTTATTTTGAGGACAAGGTACTTTCAAAGTTATGTAGAACTTTGTGACTCCAGTGCACACCATACGGAGCTAAGAGTAACTAAATATAACCATTTTTATAGCCTACTTTGTGGAAACTGTGAAAACCAGCTCTTTTCATGTTAAGATTTTAGAAATTATTTTATCTTATAGTTGGGAGGACTATTGCCTCCCTCAATCATAAAAAATAGATTTTTAGAAGCAAGCAGATATTTACTTACCTAAGAAATGTACAACACACTTAGTCTAAACTGCAGTTCAACTATCAGCCAGATTCTAACGTCATTTACATTAGTTAAAACAAGGCAAAATCACTGATGTTACACAGTGTGAATCTGGGGAAAAACAATATGTATATAACTATAGGATCTCACATTATATGCCCTCCAATATGTAATGAGCACAGCATGTTATTGTTTGAAGAAAGAGTAGCTGTGAGATTTTGGCAATCTATAGACCAAATAAGAGCTGTTACTAAATACTTTCCCCTTAAATGTCACATTTGGAATTATTTCTTGCTGAGGTACCTCAGACTGTATTATTTGACAACTATTTTATATAGTGTGTATGTATATATATGCTAAAACAAACAAACAAAAAAGGAACCCAAACTAGTACAGATGTTTATATATAAATATATATGGCTTATATATGGTATATATATATGACTCTATACAGTTATATACACAAATGTACTAGAGTGGGGTTGTTTTCCTAAAAGATAAAAAAAATGAGTCCACAATCAAGTCTAGTTTATTTGTATACTGGTGTATATACATGTGTGTGTGTGAGTATGTCATCTGCCTTTAAAACTTTCTCTTTGCTTTTTTTTCTGATGCTCTTTTCTTCACAAAATCAACATTGCTTTGATTTGTATGAATAATTAACTCAGGAAAAGCAAGCGAATATATTATAAATCCCTCACAGAATTGTAGAATGGTAGGGGTTGGAAGGGATGTCTAGAGATCATCTGGTCCAACCCCATTGTCATATCAGGTTCACCTAAGGCAGGTTGCACAGGAACGCATCTAGGTGGGTTTTGAAAGTCCCCAGAGAAGGAGACTCAACAACCTCTCTGGGCAGCCTGTTCCAGTGCTCTGTCACCCTCAAAGTAAAGAAGTTTTCTCTGATGTTTAGGTGGAACTTCCTGTGTTCTGGTTTGTGTGCATTGCCCCTTGTCTTGTCACTGAGCACCACAGAAAAGAGACTTGCACCATCCTCTTGACACCCACCCTTCAGATATTTGTAAACATTAGCAAGATCCGCTCTCAGTCTTCTCTTTTCCAGGCTAAACAGACCCAGGTCTCAGCCGTAAGAGAGAAGTTCCAGTCCCCTAATAATCTTTGTTGCCCTCTGTTGGACTGTCTCTAGTATTTCCCTGCCTCTCTGGAACTGGGGAGCCCAGAACTGGACACAGTACTCCAGAAGTGGCCACACTAGGGCAGAGTAGAGAGGGAGGAGAACCTCCCTCAACCTACTGGATGCACTCTTCTTAATGCACCCCAGGATACCATTGATCTTCTTGCCTAAAAGAGCATACTGCTGGTTCATGGTTAACTTCTGTCCACCAGGACATGTGGTATGCAAGGGGATGTGACTGATTTCCTTAAGATGGATAAAAGACATGGATGTGTTGGACAAGAGTCTTGGGGTTTGTGCCCTCACAGAAAGGATTCAAAACTGTATTTCCTAAGACAATTGTCTCCTCCAAAATGTTAACTAAGGCAGGCTGATCTGTTGGTCAGAAGGCTATAGATTTGGGATGAAGATATTCATATGTGAGTCCTTGGTATCTTGAATATATCCATTTTCCTGTAATGTTAAAGATATTGAACATCATGAAACCTGGATATTGAAGTCTAGTTGCCAGTTGCTACCTGAACAGCTAGTTCCCAGAATAAAGCTCTTCTTTCACTGTTTTTCCTCTTGTAGCCCTTTTTATACAGTATAATCTACAGGAGCAGTAAAGATAGCCTGTTCTTCTCTTTTTATGTTTTAAACCTGGAAATAGTATCCTCTATCCTGGAATGCAGTTCATTGTTCATTTAAAGAACACAGATTTCCCATTTTTCGTATGACAGTTAAGTAAAAAGTGTGTATTATCATTATCATGGTCTGTTTAAAAAAGTAAATACTCTCCAAAGAGGTTACAGTGCTCCACATAGTGAGTGGGTAGTTACTAAGCTCAGCTCAAATGAGGGTAGAATTTGAGATTTTGCTGTGCTTGGCATACCTTTTTTTTTACTACTATACTGGCTTCCTGTATTTCCTTGAGAGTATATTCTACTCGCCCACAGCTTTGACAATATGCAAAACTCTTTGTATGTGAAATCTCTGTTTTTCATTGGCATCCTGGTTAACTCTAAACCAGGCATTTTCAAAGTGCTTTGCTTCATAAGGAACTCTGCTGGTACAAATTTAACATGAAAACACTATTGAAAATACCAAATGAGAAGTTATTAGAAGGGAACTGTGAATTTATATGGGAGAGTAGTAGCCAACAACTAAACCTTCCTTTCATTTATGATGAGCACGCTTATTAATAGGTTCTCACAAAACCAGAAATATCTGTCATAGTCATGAAAGCACTTTGTTGAAATAGCAGAATCAACATTGCAATGGTATCATAGAATCATAGAACCAGAGACTAGTTTGAGTTGGAAGGGACCTTTAAGTCATGTAGTCCAACCCTCTAATGCTTTGAAAAGTTGTGAACTGTCATATATATGGCAGTCAAAACAGCTTAATTCTTATGTGCTTACACTTTGACACAGTCTTCTCTTACACAGTCATGGGGGTTTTTCCTACATTTTTTCCCACACAGCCTATCTCTCATTCACTTAACGTGATAGAAAGCTCTGGAGACATGGACTGTTAATTAATATTTGATTGCATGTTATTAATATTCAGTTTTTAAGCCAAGCTTTTTTCTGTTGCACATTATCCAAACTCTGCTTTGGAGAAAGAAATCATTTCCTTAAGTACTTTTTATGGCATTCATCACTTGTTAGACTGCTGAAGTTTTTAGAGATGTCAATACATCAATTTTTTGTAACACCACTTTTCCATTATCTCTGCAGTAGGTAAACTGAGCTTGATGCTAGAATGAACACAGTAAGGTTCTGTTTGTATTTAAACAATTTATGCATGGGTTTTTTGCACATTATTTTTCTTTAAATGTAATATATAAGTCAAAAGCAGAGGCCTGATTAATTAATGTGACACCATGCATTTGTCAGAATTTCTACCAGAAAAGTTGCAGGTCCTTAAGGCAGTCATAAGCAGAATATAGACTGTAGGGACCCAGAAAATTCAGTTAACTATTTTGCCTGGCATCAGACAGAGTTTCATAGCACAGTAAGTAACAGAATACAGTTCACTAGGTCATTGTTCAATTACCCTAACTCACAAAATTCTTCTATTCTTTTCTTCAATTCTTTGCTTTTTTTTATTAGAAAAACCACTAGACATCTTTTATGATAACCTTATTCTGACAGAATTTGTTGAGATCAAACATGTTTAGAGAAAGATGATAACTTTAGCCGACCTTCTAATGAAAGAGGTCGGATTTGAAGCTCAGTTTCCTGGTTTTGGCTAGCTCCCTTGTCCATCTTCTTTGTTTTTTGGTTTTAGGCAAGAAAACTCTTTCTTGGTGCCATTAAAGGGGCGAGTCACCCATGGGCATTCATTTAGCACTAGCTTGAAAGAAGCTTGCTATTGCAGTAGAAATGTCATTTATTAGTACAATAACTTCACACGTCTTATTAGATATACTGTTAGAATATGATTATCACTTTTTAAGTTTTCCAAACAATCTATTTTCTGCAAAATTTTGAAGAGAAATACCCAATGAAAACTTTTCATAACAAGTTTGTGAAAGACTACTCAAGTTTCACACTGGCATTATAAAAAGCTTTTGTTAATTATCTCCTAAAGGTCCGTATTATTAAGACAAATCATTCTAAAATTGCTTCTAACTTAAAAATGTTCTGTCTTTGAGTTATTATTGATTAAAAAGTCACTTATGCTTGTGATAAGTAAGTATGACACTACTAAGTTATATGTATTTGCAGTAAAGAAGTTCATTTGCTTTTCCTCTTGGTTTTGGTTTGAGATTTTGTTGTTTCATTTTTGCTTTATTTCTTTCTTTCCTCCTGCTTCCTTTTCAGAGCTTCCATTTATTTATTTATGTTTATTTATTGCTTCCATTTCTTTCAGTTTAGCTGAAATCCAAGTTACTCGGTGTCACACCAGCTTAGCCACAAAAGCAGCTTACAAGACTGGGAAAAAGACAGCCAGTCATACCTTATAAATAGTCATTTAAAATGCTGGAGAGAAAGTGAGGGATGTTAATTTTACCTGAACACTAGCACCTGAAGAACACTCAAAAAAGTGATTCATTGGTACACAGAATGCACCATTATATGTTGTAGGGGTTATTAATTCTATTTATCATATTATTTCCAGTCTTCGTGAATTTTCCTTGTGGAAGTATCCTCTCACAAGATGGGTAAACTCAGGGACCACATCACCACCCCCTGGATACTCTTCACAGTCTAAGGCTAAAAACATGGCTGTTCTTTGTATTGTTAAAATTCAGTCATTTTTATGATGGACTTTCTTAGGAAAAAAAAAAAAATAAAAGAATCTCTGATAAAAAAAAAAAAAGGAATTTCTTTCTCGCTTGCCTTAGATTACCATCTGTAGAAGGACCAAAAAAAAAAAAAAAACCCCCAAAAGTTACTGTTACAGTTTACCTGTAGCAAAACAACTGAATTCACAAAAGTCAGGCATGGTTAACTCTCCACTCTGGTTATACTTCCCATAAGACAGATAGAGCTGTGTGACATTGTTTTTGCTATCCTATTCATATCTTTTTGCTTCTAAATCAGCTCCATTACATTTTGAAATTCTAGTCCTTCAAGAAACATGATTTACAGAAGACTGGACTGACTGAATTAGAGATGCTATTACACAGGCACTTAAAAAATACACTTTAAACATTTTTTATTCCTTTACTGAACTGGGGATATTTGCTTAAACTGTGTTTTCAGGATTATGTCCATGCAGCAAAATACTCTGATTAAGGTCGAACCTTCCCAAATCAAATTCATAAAGAATTATTTTTTCTTTCTTTTTATTTCTTTCTCTCTTCCCATGCTGATACTTAAACACACACATATGTATGAAGCTGAAGTTGTTAAAATATTTTAAATTTAACATTTTCTTAAACTTTTAGAAAACTGTATTCTTCTCAAGTATATATTCTAACATAAAATAAGGCTATTTTTTATTCTATATTATTTTAATAACTAAATATTATTGCATTATTCAGGTAGTATAAACATGTATTTTAGAATCACTTGGGTAAATGCCTTGGGTAAATGTGGGGAAAAACACAGCTAATAAGAATTTATAATGACATCACTGGAAAAATCACAAAGCAATCACTCTTCAAGGCTTGTCAGAATACAGACAAGTTAAGAAATGTGACTCTCTAATTATATGTCCCAGTAGGAACTGGGCCCCAGTGCTTTCTTAGTAAGCAGTGGGAAAATATAATGCTGAGTAATCCTCTGAACTTCTAGCTCTCGTTCCTGGTCACATCTGCCTAGTAACAGAAAAATGGTGCAGAGGAGAGACATACTGATATGTTAATGTTTCATTATTATTGTTGTGCATTCCATTTAACCTTAGATATATAACATGTAAGTTTGCAATCAGTGGAATTGTCTCTCTTAGAAAGAATGAGTTGCACTAGGAGATTCTTTCCTTGTTCTGTGTTGAAGCAATTGGTTCACAAAGAGGCCCAGCTATTCTTTGATTTAACTACTTAGAAATAATGGTCTTTGTACGGAGAAAAAAAAAAAAAAAAAAGTGGAATTAACTGATGTCTAGCATGAATGACATTTCTGTATCTTTCAGAGCTTCTCGCACAAGCAGACAGAAAGAAGGCAGACAAAATCTTGGGAGCACTGGATAAAAACACTAGCTGATGACCTGTCACAAAAATGTCTCCTTTCCTCAGTAAGATGTTCTTTGGAAGCTAATATAAGGAGATTAAGATGATGGATGATGACACAGTCTAAACAATACACTGCATTTCAGTGGTCACATGTGGAATGCTGAAAGTCATCTGGAACTTTTTCAGTCTTTGTCTCTGCAGTTTTGATACACTTTGTTAAAGCACAGCACAAAAATTTATCTTAAATTAAACCAGCCATTTCACAGTAATAATACTGACTCTTTTTTATATTTCATACCACATCAGAACAGTGCTGGCTGAACACTCTCACAACTTTTCAATATAAACAAATTGACAAGTAAAGACCACAACAGCTTGAGAATTATTTACTAAACAGAGAAACTGCTGTTTTGTATTAAAGCCCTTCTTTTCTTACATTTTTCTTCATTTGTTTGCTGATCATGCAAAGGGATTATAAATTTTCAGTTATCTGAGCTTGTCTGCTTGATCTCATACATACTATTATCATTGGAATACTCACATAGGTGAGTAATGGAAATGGTAATGGAAATGTTTTTCCTAGCTCATTTTTAAAAAATGTTTTATCTATGGCAAACCACTGTTTGTTATATTTTATCCTATGTAATAAAGTGTCTTTGTTAATGATTTATATGATGGGATGGAGTGTGCTCTCAGTAATACTGCAAACCTGACTGTCTGGAGTAATCACTATGCTGGACATTCAGAATGGCTTGACCTTGCTGAAAACTCACAAAGTTCAACAGAGGCAAGTGCAAAATCTTACATCTGGGATGGAATAACCACATGAACAGTACAGAGTAGATTGAAAGCAGTGCCAGGGAAAAGGAGCTGATAAACAACAAGTTGAATGAGTTGAACCCTTAGAGCAAAGTAGTGTTGTCAGCAGCACCAAGCAGGTGAAGTTTGCCTACTGTTCAACACTTGTGAGACCACATCTGGAGTATTGTGCCCAGTTTTGATCTCTCCCACACAAGAAAGACCTTGACAGACCAACAAGATAAATGAGTGTTTATGATATGGAAAGGCTGAGAGAACTTGGTTTACTTGACTTCAAGAAAACAAGATGACCAATGAGAGAGTAAAGAGAAGACAGAGACAGCCTGTTTTCTCCAAGGTGCACAGGGATGGGAAGAGAAGCAATGGATGCAAGTTGGAGCAAAAAAAAAAAAATATTACTTAAGTTGGTCAAACATTAGAATAAATGGTGGCATCTAGATCCTTGAAGATATTAAAAACTCACCTGTACAGGTCCCTGAGCAACCTGATCTAACTGGATTTGCTGTGAGCAGAGTCAGACTAGACCTCCAGACACGTCTGCAACCTAAAACACTCTATGATTCCATTAAAGGAATCTATGCTTCTTCCTTAAAAAAAAACCCCAGCTTTTTACAAATGGTAACAGTCAATACTGTTCTAACCCTGTGCATAAAGATCAGCCTTTTGGTACTTCCTTATGACCTCTTTTGCTTCTGCAACTTGTACTTTTTTCCTCTCTCATGCCAGGAAGGTTGCTGTATAGTGTTGCTGTATAGCTGTATAGGAACTCTACTTCCTACTCTTTATATAGCCATTAAGTCTTCCCTTGTATTCCAAATAAACTTGCATTCCTGTCCCCCAGTTTTCTCATATTGTAGTGCTGTCTCCAAGCCTCCTGTGCTTCTAAAGAATGAAAATGGAAAGAAAAAAAATAATATTACATGATAATAATATGAGATCTTTGACTCCTGTTGACCGTGAGTTGCTATCTCTATCAAAATTGGGATCCTAGTCTATAGCTTTTACTTGTGGCCAGAATCTTCTGAGGCGTGATCTCACACTGCCAACAGCGAGGCAGCGGCGAGGGGGTAGCTCTGTGGCTGTGCGCCAGGCTGAGGCGAACGGCCGTTCCCGGAGCCAGAAAAGTCCGAGGCAAGCGCGAGGAAAAGCAGCGAGACCCGCCAAGAGACGCGTGCGAGTCTGAGGGGCTGACGCGGCCGGGGCGTTGCCGGGACAACCGCGGGAGCTTTAACCGCGGCGAAACTGGCAGCGACTCTCAGCGCGAACCGCGAGGCAGCGGCTGACACGGAGGAGGAGCGCGTGCTGGCAGGAGGGCGCGCGGGGGAGGGAGCGGCTCTGCCCGCACGACAGGAGAGCCCCGTCGGTGGTTGTCGCCGTCCGAGAAAGATCTGAGCCGTGGTCTCCACACGATCAAAGGAAACGCGCTCAGTGCTTGCCTGAGCCAGGATCAAGGCTTTTGACACTGTCTCCCATAACACCCTCGTGGGGAAGCTCAGGGAGTGTGGGATAGAAGAGCAGACAGTGAGATGGGTTGAGAACTGGCTGAACAACAGAGCTCAGAGGGTTGTGACCAGTGGTGCAGAGTGCAGCTGGTGACCTGTAAGTCGTGGTGTTCCCCAGGGGTCAGTTCTGGGTCCAGTCTTATTCAGCATCTTCACCCATGACCTGGATGAAGGGATGGAGTGTACCCTCAGCAAGTTTGCTGATGATACTAAACTGGGAGGAGTGGCCAATACACTGGAAGGCTGTGCTGCCACCCAGTGAGATCTGGACAGACTGGAGAGCTGGGCAAAGGCAAACCTAATGAAGTTTAACAAGGATAAGTGTAGAGTCCTACAGGTGGGAAGGAACACCACCATGCACCAGTACAGCTTAGGGGTAGACCTGCTGGAAAGCAGCTCCATGGAGAAGGACCTTGACATCTTGGTGGACAATAAGTTATCCATAGAACAGCAATGTTCTCTTGGGGCCAGGAAGGCCAATGGTATCCTGGGGTTCATAAAGAAAAGTGTGTCCAGTAGATTGAGGGAGGTTCTTCTCCCCTCTACTCTGCACTAGTGAGACCACAGCTGGAGTATTGTGTCTAATTCTCATCTCCTTCATTCAAGAGAGACATTGAAATACTAGAGAGGGTTCAACAGATAGCTACAAAGATGACGAAGGCACAGGAACACCTCCCTTAAGAGGAAAGGCTGTTCAGCCTGGTAAAGAGAAGACTGAGAAGGGATCTTATTTATGTTTACAAATATCTGAAGGGTGGATGTCAAGTAGAAGGGGCCAATCTCTCTTCAGTTGTGTCCTGTGATAGGACAAGAGATAATGGTAACAAGCTGAAATACTGGAAGTTCCACCTCAACATGAGGAAAAACTTCTTTACTGTGAGAGTGACAGAGCCTGGAACAGGCTGCCCAGAGAGGTTGTGGAGTCTCCTTCTCTGGAGACTTTCCAGACCCACCTGGATCTGTTCCTGTGTGGCCTGCCCTGGGTGTTCCTGCACTGCCAGGGGTATTGGATTTGATGATCTCCAGACATCCCTTCCAACGCCTGCCATTCTATGATTCTATGATATTTTTTATGTTTAGATTTAATAGACAATATAGTTTTGGGAAATCATATTGCATTTATTTTTTACAATGTAGCATTACACTGTCCACTTTATTCATATAATTACAGAAAATTGGGTACTTGAAAGCCTGTAAACCAGGAATTTACACTGAAGAAACTTGATTAGACTCAGTAGGTTTTGATCTTGCCAGTATTGTTGCACCACAGATTTGTTATCTCTAAATTGTTACAGTTGTCTCCTATTGTACTCGGTCTTGTGTACAGACATTAATGTTAGACACCCCTGCTGGTGTATGATGCACTTTTTTTTCCATGTATGATCCAACTTGGTGGGTTTAACTCATTGAGGAACTGCTTTGAGACTGTGTGGTGTGAGTATAAACTGTTGACGCTACACAGAGGGATGAATACATGAGCATCAAAGATTCTGATCTCACGTCCTGCTAGAATCAATGGGAATTTATAATCTGAAAGCATGCAAGTTTCTGACATAGTTAGGTTCTTATAGTCTCAAGACTCAGCCAAAATGCTTTTAATGTCTCAAAAAACTAACAGAGTTTCTCCTCAAACAGATAAAACTTGCAAAGTATGATTAACACTGACTGGACAGAGTTCTTATGAAACAGCCATTTCATGTGATGTTACAAGCAGCAGATAAAAAAATGGGTGGGATAATGCTATCACTGTGTAGCTGGCGTCCCATGGAAGAGTAATATGAATAAAAGCAGTGTACCAATTGCACTAATTAACCAGGGATATCATGCTGCTGAATGATGTTCAAGAGAAAAACTAATTATTGAGGAAAAATAGATGCAAAGCAGGAAAGATGGGACAGAAAAAGAGACCTGAGGAAACAGGCAGAACTGAAATGGAACAAATTATTTTTCAGGGACAAGGGTGCTTGATGAAATTGATCATTTTGGAGGGAAAAATAAACCATTGATTCAAAAGGAAAAGAATACAGTAGCAAAATTAGATTGAATATATGTATCCTCATAGACATAAATGAAAACAAGATGGAAAATGTGAGAAGAAAAAGAAAATTGTCATCTTTAAATTGTCATCCATGTGGTGATATAGGGAAACATAGAAAAGCTACCCTAATAATACCATATTTTTTTCAGATGTACTAAAATAACTGCAACAGTGAAGGAGTCAATGGATGGCAGCATATGCAGTTTTAACTTGTTTCAGCCACATAAATAGTAGCTCCTGACAGACATTGTTAAGCCTTATCCGCCTTTGGGTGTCTAAACCAAATGTTGGATTCTGAAAGAAATAAGCAGACACAGATACAGGAATTTTTGAGCTAATATACTTGTGAATGCAAGACTATAAAATCCATCCTGCTTTTTGTTGACATTATCATAAAAATGGCACTATAGTTATAATCTGCTTATAAGGAAACTCTATGTGTCTAACACACATAATATGTCTAATTGGGAATGGGCTAACAGTAAATTGAAGTGTATTGGGACATAAACTTACAGGCATCTTGTAGCCAGTTTAGAAGATTGCACTCATTAGCTGATCTTTTCTCACAGAGGAAATACCTCCTGCTCACAAACCCTGATCCTGGCTCATTTAAACTGCATTTACACTGTCGACTCTAGTGGATTGATTTCTGATATACACAGAAATTAATAAGAGCCATCACATGTGGCTCTAGTTTTCATAGTCCCTTTAAGAAGAGCATTAGGAAATTAAAATTTTAGTTGTTTCTTTCTGGAGAACAACATTACAGAGAAAAGTAAGAGAAAATGACAAAAGGAAAAGACTGAAAAATGGTACAGATGGCTGCAGGTAAATGGCAGACCTGGAGGTTAATATAGCCATAATTCACTAACCTGGCTCCATGAGGCTGGAATGACAGGGTGAAATTGGTGATGATCATAGAGCATGAGAACTGCAGGCAGCATTTACCTTCCACAGGTCAGTGAAAATGTGATTCCAAAAGTGCTGGAAGAGTCTGTTGTCAGCATGTCTTGTCTTCTGTGGCTTTCTCAAACTTGGGATGAATTCCTAAGAAAATTAAAAGTACCTGAAAAAATGGCATGAAAAGGCCAAGAGATTTTTGAGTTGCCAGCAGAAAAGTTGTCAAATTGATCTAGATTTGTAAAAATTGACTCTATTTTATACCTGGACCTCTTCTTTCTGCTTTGCATTTTCCAGGATGAATGGTGGATCCAAGCCAAGATGAGCATGAGAGCAGGAAGAAGGTCAGTGATGCTCTTTCATGCGGTTTGGTTTCTAAAGTAAGACACATAGTTCAGACAGGAAATAAAGTTTAGATTGTAAGTTTGTCTTCAGTAAAAATGAATCAGTCTTCCCAATTCCAATAAAAATCTGAATCCAGAAAAAATGGTTTCATTTTACCTATCAATCTATCTCAAAAATATATTTTTATCTGATTAAAAAAGTAAAACCAGACAAGTACAGTTTATTAAACTGCAATGGATCTTAGGCCATAGATAAGACATGAGGCTCTTTCTTCTCTTCCTTCTAAATAATGAGTTGTATTATTATTTAACTTAAATGCGCAATTACTAGCAGCTGTTCCAATGGTTCAGTCCAAAATTAGCTCTGTTGTTTTGTAATATTCTTTCCAATTAGTATTCAAATTGTATTTAATTTAATTGCATTTTAATTTATTTATTTATTTATTTTATTTATTTTATTGTGAGAATTAAATGAGACTATCAGTAGTTCCCTCAGTTTGATTTGTATTTCTCTGTAACCATTATTACAATGCTAAAATCAAGGCAACTTTAAGTGAAGACTGTGAGACATAGGTTGCAGAGCTTTTCTTTCTGACAGTGTAATTCTGTCACCCAAACAGACAGGCTCAAATAATAAAATATTTGTGTTGCAAAACAATTTGTACTCCAGGGTTTTGATCAGTTTAAGTTTAGCTCTTGCTAAAGGTCAAGGTATAATTCTTTGTATAGAAAACATCTCAAGATACTCAGACTGACACAGTGTACTGTTCATAGATCATATTATAGGATCATACGTACTCCTTTTGCTACCTAAGCTTCACCAATCCCTTCAATAAGTCTGAACATATCAATTTTTAAAAATAACATTATAAAAAAAAGAAACATGGAAAGTTTGCAATAACATTTCATCTAGGTATTTTCTTTTATGAGCCCTCAAGAACTAACTTGATTCAAAAAATGAAAACATTAGATTTATACATAGAGGATGGCTTTGTCAAACTCATCAACTCAAACAGGTACACTACTGTGTCAGTGCTTCATCCGTTTCACACAGGAATTAGAAGTGAGTGAAATAACACAGGCTAAATATACATATTTTTAAATTTGTGCTAATTTAGTCACATGGATATGAGAAGATGATCTGTGGGAAATATTAAGTTTAGGGCAAATCATTCAGAAGCTATAAAATTCAGAGGGGTGATGGACACATCTTTGTTGTAAGTGGTCACATCTCACAGCCCACGGTCCAGACAGCAGGTTTGTGATGGAAGCAGTGTATTTCTAATGATCAGTCTTCCAGCTGAGAAAATCAACTCCGACTTAGGCTGGAGCTTTAAAGATAATTTGGCAACCAAAGTAGTGTTTGCCAATCCAAATAGCCTTTGAACAGTTTATGTTTTGATTATGAAATTCTTTAGAAACGCGGGTATCACTCAGGATGGAGTTCAAATCCTCTTAAATAATCAAATGAAAAAGAGGAGTTACAAGCATCAGATTACCCATTTACTGAAGCATGGGTTCTGTTCACTCCCCAGCCTGATCAGGACTGGTTCAGTGTTGGTCAAGTTGGTGACTTTGTTCAGATGTTTCACAGTCCAAAAAGTGATGGTATGTTACCAATTTCTTATACACAAGATTTGTCTCTCTCATAATTAGGGTATGAACAAATGAGTATAGCTGCTGCTTTGTGGTTGATTACCAATAGTGGAAAGAGTACCTTGTGCCAGGATCAATGACTTCTCCATCCTACGGTAAAAGTGTTCCTCCAGGTGTCTATGACCACTGTATTACTTCAAACACACTTGTTTGCATTATTGTGTTCTGCAATATATTAAAATACATTTCAATAGCAATTTTCTTTTATGTTTCATTCCCATGCAAGAATATATGCCCATTGTTAGTATGAAATATAACACTTTCCAAATAATTAGGGGGTTTCTAGAAAGAAATACAGTACTGTAGAAAAGAAAGGAGGTAAGGAACACGAAGTCTTTCATTATTGTTGTTCAACACCCTATGTATGTCCACTATTTTTACATAAGCGTGTAACTATGTTTGCATATATCTATATGCAGACTATTTATGACAGAAGACAATGTTTATGTATATTAGAAATTACGTCATTCCTGCCCATCATACAAATGTAATATCAAATTTTTCAAAGTACTGTCTTACATATTTAAGACCTGGTTTAGTAGTGGACCTGGCAGTGCTGGCTTAATGCTTGGACTTCGTGATCTTAAAGGTCTTTTTCAACCTAAATGATTCTATGATTCTGTTCCAGTGTATTCCTGAGAAGGCAGCTGAGGGACATATTACTTACTAAATTTCTCACTGAGAGTATACATGAACATACTTTACAGTACCAAAATCTTTCACAAGTATTTTATATTCAGCAAGAGCTGTATTTCACAAAGAATGAGTTCCATCAAGTCAGTGGTTTTGGTTTCAAGTTTTATTATCATCCACTATTGATTTTTTTTGGACATGATAATGATATATATCAAATTAATATCCATGCAGCAAAAGCAATTTCTTATTCCTTGGAATTTATTAAGCCTTGAAATTGTCTTTAGTATTATGAACTTTCAGTGTGTTCAATATTTGTATTTTCCAACAAACTATGATAGTTTACAGCTTTAAAAGAAGAAAGGTACTGAGGAGTTATTTTAATATTGAATAAGTAATATTTAAAATATTTTATTATCAATATATATTGATTATATCTTTAC
>JAAGNO010027628.1:0-32372 GCA_033439905.1 Ceryle rudis
CGGGCGGCCGCGGCGAGGAGGAGGAGGAGGAGGAAGAGGGGACGGCGGCAGCGAGGGAGGGCAGGTGAGCGGGCCCGCAGCGGCCCCGGCGCCTTCACGCCCCGCCCCGCCGAGCGGCGCGCGGACCATCCCGCCTCCCCCGCCCTGTGGGCGGGAGCGGGCCGGGGTCTGGCGAGACCCTCGGCACCGAGAGGAGCGGGGTCCGGTAGCGGGGACGGCGGGCAGCGGGCGTCCCCTGTCCCACCGAGTTTGAACCCTCTCCAGGTGGCGCAGCAGCCGTCTGAGTTGCTGCAGACAGGCTCTGTCGCTTGCCCGGGAGTGTCCCAGCCTGGGATTAAATATGGCGTCAGAAGCGCCTTCGCTGGGCAGTTAGCAGCAGGGGCTGCTTACCTCTGTAAGTGACGTCGTGAGATACAGAACATACCTAGAGATCTTGCGATTTTAGGCAGGAAGAAATTGAGCGATAGTTTTGTCACACATTTTATCCGAGGGTAATTCGGTGATTCATGCATTCTGTTCATACTTTTCCTGTTAACTGTATCCTCTGCAGTAAGCTCATAAGCTACGCTCCACACTTCTGTGTAGCCACCTCAGATTTCAGTTAGCAAAATGACGGCTCCCAAATACCAAATTTAGGTCGTGACAGGGTCACTGCTGACAGTGCTGCCGTGGTTTGCACAGCCCTGCCTGCCCTCGGGTTTCCCTCCCAGCCCTCACTGGTGTCTCGCGCTCTGTCAGTGGACCAGAGGAGCTTTGGCCAGGTGTCTGCACAGGTTTGCTGCTGACCGCTTACTCGGCTGCTATTTCAGAGTCCCCGGCAAGGACCTCGAAGAGCCAAATGACTAACGGAACACCAACAAGCCCACTACCTTTGGCCATGTTACTGGATTTCCCCGTTGTTTGCATAATGGTTAGAAGAGCACTTAAACGGAGTCAATCTGATTACAGTATTTTTTTTTAAATCACACGGTTTTCCTCTGTCTCAGTAGATTTGCCCTTGACTGGCTGATGCAGCAGTAGTGTGGGCTTCCGTTTCTTTGGGGGAGAGCTATCAAACATCAGACTTGAGTGACAAGACTTCTCATTTGAGTGAATGCAAACTGCAAGTGGTCTCTCAGCTGGTGGGAGCTCCTTCAGAACCCCCGCAGCTGTATAGCCTGAGGAAGGAACCCCCTCTGAGCTTATTCATATTGTTGTTGTTGAAGATTAATGTGAAGAATCAGGGCTGTGCAATTAATTGCTCAGTAAGTGCAACATGGGTTACGTTGTCATATTTTTATTCAGGGTTAGAAGTGGTCAGAAATAAAAAAAGCAAGCAAAAGTAAGACCTGTGATGGGACAGTTCAACGGGGACATCCTGCAGGCGTCATCCTGCCGTTCCCACCTCTCCAGTCGTGATCGGGATGGCTTACCTTAGATACTACGGAAATATTAGAGGAGAAGGCTGTAACTAATTCTGTGTTGTAACTTAACGATTCTTAGAACTGCCCTGGTCATGCTACAAAATGAAGGCTGATTTGTTTGTTTTTCAGATCAGCTAAACTGTTAATGAGTGCTGACAGCAGCGAAGAAGATCTGGACGACATTATCGATGAAATCTGTAATGACAGCAGCCTCACCAAAGCCCCTCTGGTGAGTAGGAGCCTGCAGAAATGCAGAACGGGTGAGGTTCAGCAATAGAAAGAAAAGCACCACAAACTAACGTTGATTTAAAGCAAAAAGATGGACTAAACCAAGCTGTAGGGTAGACTTGGAAAATAAAGCAGAAAGGAAAGTGCAGCTATCCTATAGTGAGGAACAGGAGAGGTGTGAAGAGACGCTCCTGCCCAGGCTGTAACAGCAATTAGAGGAAGTCAGTTCAAGATGGAGCAGTGTGAAATATCACAGCGTCACGGGACGGTCGAGGTTGGAAGAGGGACCGCTGAAGGTCAGCTGGTCAAGCAGGGCTACCTAGAACCAGTTGCCCAGAACAGTGTCCAGACAGCTTTTGAATTTCTCCAAGGATGGAGATTCCACAGTCTCTCTAGATATCTTGTTCTAGTGTTTGACCGCCCTCACAAGAAGTAAAGAAGTTTTTTCATATTTTTAACTGGAACTTCTTGTATGTCAGTTTGTGCCCATTGCCTCTCCTCCTGTCAGTGAGCCCTGCTGAGAAGAGTCTGGGAGCATCTTCTTTATTCTTCCCCATCATGTATTTTTATATATTGATAAGATTCTCCTGACCCTTGTCTTCTACAGGCTAAACAATTCCAGCTTGCTTAGCCTGTATGTCAAATCCTTAATCACCTTTATAATCCTTTGCTGGGCCCTCTCCATGATGTCCATGTCTCTTTTGTGCTGGGCACAGCACTCCAGACACATCTGTGAGGCGTATCTGGGGCGCTGCGTCCAGCTCTGCTCTATCCAGGACAAGCCAGAGAAGGAGCTGCTGGAAAGCTTCCAGTAAAAGGCCATGGAGGTGATTAAGACACTGGAGCGTCTTTCATATGAGGAGAGGCTGAGAGGGCCAGGACTGTTCAACTCGGAGAAGAGAAGGCTCTAGGGGGATCTTATCAATGTGCGTAAACATCTGATAGGTGGCGTAAAGAAGGGGCCAGACTCCCCTCCGTAGTGCCCAGTGACAGGACAAGAGGCAATGGGCACAAACTGAGACACAGGAAATTCCAATCTGCACATGGGAAAACGCTTTTCTGCAGCGAGGATGGCCAGACACTGGGACAGGCTGCCCAGAGAGATTGTGGAGTCTCCTTCTGTGGAGATTTTCAAAACTTAGCTGGACAAAGTCCTGGGCAAGATGCTGAAGCTGACCCTACGTTGAGCAGGGGGGTTGGCCTAGGTGGTTTCAAGAGGTCCCTTCCAACTGAAATGATTCTGTGGTTGTGTCTCACCAGTGCTGAAGAGAGGAAGGATCACCTCCCTTGACCCACTGGCAACGTCCCTCCTCACGTAGCCCAGCAGGATGCTGTTGGCCCTCTGTGCTTCAAGGGCACGCTGCTAGCCCTAGGACTTCCATTTAGGATCTCGAGTTCTAATATTCTAGAATTCAAAGAAACCTTTATGTGCAGCAAATGAGAAACTTTCAAAGACATTTTTACTCTTTTGAATAGTCCTTGATGTGTTTTCAGCAAAAGGAAAGCTCAAAAAGATTGAGGGAGGCAGTTCCTGAATTAAAGCTGTTTTAAAAGCAAAATTATTTTAAAAAGGGCATGAAATAGTAAGGCTTGATTGTAAAGTCAAAGTGGTCATGTGGTGCTGATTTCCTTCAGGCAGAGCTGGGAACTCAGTATGGGAAGAGAAGCCTCGTTCTGCATTTAACTGTTACTTCAGCAGCTTTTGTCTCACAGAGCCTCACAGCAACCTGAACAAGAAAATTCCCACATTCTTAGTCCCCTTCTTCTGGGGCTGAGATTTTCTGTCTCCTGCTTATTAAGTAAACCAGAATATTGTTACCTTGCTGTAATGCTGCCTTTTATTCTTTGATTGCTTTTCAAATAGAAATTGAAGTCTAACTCCGCAAGCCGGGCACCTGAAAGCAGTAGTGCTGCCGTACAAGCTCGCGGGAAAAGGTAAGTGAAAAATGTTTTGGCCAGTCAAACATGGCTTGTAGTCAGTCTGATCATATTGTTGCTGTGCTGACATTAACTCAGAAAGAAACTGAGTATTTAGAGAAGCATTATTTTAAAGAACAAGATAAACAGGTAAATTTGAAGAATTACTAATGTGCTTTCATGTGTTCAGAATGGTTTACTATAAATTTCTGAATTATTTAAGTTCTAGAATAGCATATTCCTTTGACTTACAGACGCGTACGTCTATGAAATGCTGTAATATATAGTCCCATATATGTTTGGTATAGAGAGTGGTTGTCTTGGGGTTTTTCTTTGAACACCTCGGTACTGGAATGTTTTTTTAGTTCTGTGGTTTGTCAGCATTTGTATGCTTTGTATTTAACAAATACTATTTTAGAAATACCACACTGTTAAACTAGGAGAAGCATTGTACTGCTTTCTCCAGCATGCTTTGCTACCATTTAATATTTTTAATGAAATCCATACAGATGCTGTCCAGTGTACCTGGGTGGAAGTGCTTCACCATGTGGCATAGGAACAGGTATTTCAAAAAGGTAGGAAATGTGGAAGAAGGAAAATGTTCTACTTGCTTTATCATTCCTAAAGTCCCAAGTCTGTTTCTGTGGTGGTTCTGTGTCTGAGCTGGACAGGACAGCCTTTTACTCACCTAAACACGTGGCTGCCTGTAACTGCAGTTGAGCCAGCTGGTCCCTTCCTCTGCTGTTGACCACTAGGACTTCTGTTGATCGGAGGCATTGAAAGATGTATGCGAATGAGCCACGAGACTCCAATATGTAATATGTAGTTAAGGAGATTTCTGTTGTGGATGGAACATTGTTATTTTCCCCTGCCTCTCTTCAGCTTTCTGTGTGATGCTGACTTAAATCAGTGGGCTGTTTTAAATCGTCCCGGAGCCTGAACTGAAAATGGCCACAGTGCTTTGCAACTGCAGCTGGACTTAGCTGGAGAGGACTTTAAAGATTTATCCCCAGCATCCTATAGAACATTACTGCGTTTCCAGGTGGGACCTCTGGTAGTAGGTAGTTATGCACTCGACGCCTGTTTGAACGCTGGTCACGTGCCGGGTGAGGAGGAGCAAAGAGAATATATCAAGACAATATCAGTTTATTTTATGCGTTCAGTGGGGTTAGGAACCTGTAAGAATAACACATGGTCATACAGAAAAACGTAGCCCATAATGAATGTGCCAGAGATGTAAAGCAATCAAGATTACAGGGTAACCTTGCTTCTCATATTTCTGACTGAGCACTGTACTTTAAAATAGTCATGATCTGCGTAGCTTCTCTGACTGTAATAAGCTCTTGGGGCTTTCTGTTCTTTTTTGACCAGAACGTGTGATCAGCTACGTTGTACTGCTTGTGACTTCCGAGTGTCACTTTTCAATGACTACATCTGGGATCAGTCCTGTGATTATCTTTTTTTCAGGTACGTCTGAAGTGCGTTTGGCGTTAGAGTTGCGTTACTGTGCTTTGGGGTTAGATGAGGAGTCCTTGGGCAGTCCTCCCGTGCTTACCTAAAAGGGAGCATGTGTGCAACCTGTTTGGTGATCAGGTGAAAAAGTCTCCAGGGAGAGGGGTGCAGCATCTCCCGTAACCTGTTTTCATGCCTTTTCTGTTTCTTTCCCCATCACTCTCCCTCTCTGCTTTTAAAAAGAATTCCATTTTCATGGATCAAAAGGCAACCTTAGTGCTGAAATAAGCAGGTAGTCTGTGTGATGGGCTGACCTCTGGTGTGCCACTGGAGGATGTCTACAAAATGAATGCAGACTGCTCAGCACACACTTCTCGCCATACCTTCAGCCGTACAGAGAGTGACTGTTTCCCCGTGTTGCAGATTTTCTTCTTTCCAGTATCAAGTATTATGCTGTCGTGTTCAGTGAAAATGAAATAGTTCCATTTCTTAACAGACTTCTTTTTGAAGCAAGGTTTAATTAGATGGAGGGGAGGGATTTTTGTTTTCCTCTTATATTGTGACGTCTTTCATTATTTCAATTCTTCTTGAGGACTTAAAATTAAGGAGCTCTTATTGCCACTTTCTCTACAACTGTATCTAGTGGCAGGACGTAGTGAAGGATAGCGTAGTTGGCAGTGAATTTGGATTCCTCTTACCATAGTAAGGTCTCTGTATGTGCCTAGCTTACGGAGGTGGTGGATGTGTCCAGAGGCTGTGCTTGGCCACCAGGTGGTATGACAGCTGGAGCAGGATAGTAACGGATACGTCATCTCCATTTCAGTTATTTTTCTTGTATTGCATGCTAGGTTTTTCCTATAGTTACCTTCCAGTTTCAAAACAGGTATTTATCTTTGAATGCAAGTCTTATTTTCCCATTATTTAAGGCAGCATTAAAAATAGAGTGCTGCACGCGTGTCCTGAGATGAGTTTGGGAGCTGGAAGGGTTAAATAAAAATACAATTCTTTATTGACTCAAAGTCTAAATTATTCTGGTTCTGAGATCTCAAAATTAATTTCAAAAAAAACAGTACGGAAGGCATTATTATCAGGGACTTGTGACAGTGATTACAATCTGTAACCCTTAGCAGGGTTAAATAAATAGCAAGATATCTGCTATTTATTTTGACTAACCTGAATTTGAAAAAGCAAACTTACAGATTAAACATTTGCCATCCTTTGATGTTTGGTTTGGGTTTTCTTTCTTTAGCTGGGCTTGTTAATGTTGGTTTTGAGCAATTCAGTGGCCAGTAATTGATGGCTGTGAGGAGGTCGTAAGAGCAGAGAGAGTTAAGATGCTAAATTTTCTCTTGTTTTTTGAAACAATTTAATAATATCCGTGCTGATTTTTTTCATTTGTTATGGTTGATGCTTGCACAGGAATTATTTGTGGTTTGATTTACGTTGTTCTCTCTTATGGTCTTAGCAACCATCCGGAGTAACAGTTCCTGATGAAACGTTTAACTCTCTCATTGTACCCATTCTGGGTAGGGATTCTTACAGTAAGTTTGATAAATAAACACATTTTTGGATAACTTAACACGAGAATTAACCCTACCTGGTCTTCTTCCCAATGCTTTCTCCGGAGGCTGACACAGGGTCTCTAAGCGCAAGAGAGAACATTGCTGACGGAAACGTCAGTCTCCATTTGACCTCAGAATACAGCAGCTTCCTCAGGGAAGGATTGCGTTCAAAACGGAATTTAAACAGATCCCTAAATTCATTTACAACAGTGGTACTCAGAAATGTTCTTAAGAGCTTTTCTGAATTGAAATGGCCTTGTGAATTTTATTTTATTTTTTAAGAAAAAAAAAAAGCATGATCCTAAACTGAATTCCTTTGATTGGCAGGAATAACATGCCTGAGCTCAGTAAACTAAGAGCGAAGATGATAAGGAAGAAAGGAGCACGGGCGTATGCTTGTCAGTGCAGCTGGAGATCCATTGATGGATTAACTGACCTCCAAACAGATCAGCAGCTTCGCTGGGTTTGTGGTAAACATGTGGAATGAGGTTCTCTTGTGTGTGGTACCCATGTGTGTGGAAACCGGTCATAAACTCGGTTTGTTTCCCACACAGTTTGCTGAGAAGAGATGGAAACCTGAATATCTAGAAGTAGACGATAACACCCAAACTTCAATCTGAACACTTTTTTTTCAACTTAACTGTCTTGCAAGCAACGCGGGGAGTTGAATTATTAGAAGAAACAACCAATCCGAGGCTTTCTGGAAGCTAAATGAGGTTAAAGCTCATTCTCAGTATTGTTAAGGAAAGGAAGAGGAAATGGGCAGATTTAGGGCAAAGCACCTTGACGCTGTTCCTCCTATCTTGTAGAGAGCCTCATTTCCCGTGTCTGCAGAACCGTGGACTCTGAGTGGTGGGCTGGGATGCAGCCGTGACACACAAGCATATGAACTTCTGCATGGAAGTAATGGTGCCATTCTGCTTTGCTCATCGCCGTAATGAGCACGTGGTTGTAGATCTCTTAGAAAACTACTGCGAGATCAGCTCTCCCCTCAGAGGTTTCTGCACCCCCCAAAACTTTACTTTCTTTTACCCACCGGCAGCCAAAAACTGCAGATGCTGGACATTTTCTTCCAGTTCCTACTGCTTTCTTCAAAGCACTTTCTACCGACTAAAGACTTCTACCACAGTGGATTTCTTGGACTTCCCTTCAGCCTTCACTGCAAGAGGCGAACCAGATACTGTGCTGTTGTTAAATACTGTGGAATTTTAAAGAGATTCTGAAGAGTATATGACTCTCTATCAATATTTTCAAGGGGAAAAAGGTTCAGGCTTTTAAGAGTGAGAAAATATATATTCTCACTGGCATTCAGATTTGGTTTTTTTCCAGCTTCACTTCAAAATGCTACATATTCAGAAAGTGTAGCTGTCCCGTTTCAACACTGCCTTCCCCCGGTAACACCGCAAAACTGCTTCCAGCATCGTGTTACTTTGTGAATTGTCCTGATTACGGTTAACGTCACTGTAGTTCGTGCTCTTTCTTTTCCGTACGTATAAACAGCACAGGAGGTGGATTTGGGTTTTCGGTGGGCAGAGAGGAAGGAAAGGATTACCAGTCCTGGCAAATTGCTATCTTGGAGAGTGTCTCAAAGTGGGAAGTCTGTCAGTGTTTTTGCTATGCAGTATGTGATACATCCAAAATTACTTACTTTGTGCAATCCTAGCTACACAGAGCCATTTCTTTTTTATGGCCCTAGTCTGTACCTTTGGGTTTTCTCTGAGCTTTTCAAAACAATTGCAGGACCTTTCCAGTAGAGATCATCTCTCTAATCTGTCTCTTTGTCTGTACCCCTCTGAAAGAGCAGATCCAGCAGTGAGCAGAGGCATAAGGTACTCTGCACCGTGCTCACCTTCCCCCTCCATGAGTGGTTTGTTAGAACCTGCAGCGGACCAGCAGTGTGCTTTGGAACGTAGGCAGCACTTCAGTGCTCTAGAAGGGTGTTCCAGTGCCACCTGCGGCCGTGCTAGTGGGTTCGGAGGTGGGTTGGCTTTGGAGAGGTACTACCTGCCATCATGGTATAGACATAGTTAGGGTCACGTGTTGTTTTCGACGCAACTGGTGTTTCAGGCTGAAGTTTGAACGACTGCACTCTAAAACTGCAGGTTCAAGAGACAGAAGGACTCGGAGACCAGGTGATCAGTGAGCAGTCAGCTACTGGAAGAGGTCTGCTTGCCTTTCCGTCCTTTCTGAAGAGATAACCTCCATGTGGACTCTACGCAGTGAGTGTTCCTGGGTTCTTTTCAGATCTGAGTGATTTCCACTCCCAGAGAACATCAGTGCTTATGGTAAGAGGAGAACCCTGCAGTAGTATGTAATTTATTAACAAGCTGTAGAGGAGAAACTTCATTTCCATTCTTTTTGAAGAAGAATGCGTTTTAGAAAGCGCTAAGTTGCCTTGGCCTGCCTGTTCTGAGGCCATTTGAACCTGATGACAAAGTAGCCATGTAGGGTGCTCTTTTGGCCTGGATTGGCCCTGGAACTTTTGCCACAATGTAAGGAACAAGATGGGCTTGCAACTAGTGAGCAGGAAAGAGAGAAAATCCTAACACCTATCTCAGTTCATTAGACCAAGTCGTTCGTGACTTGGAAAAGGAGAGCATGTCCTGCACTGTGTTTGAACAAACCAACAGAAATAGCTGCCCTCTCTGGAACAGTTTGCGCTAACAAGTGTGTGGAGCAAGTCACGGAGGACGAAGAGTTGATGACAGCCATTCCCGTTATTTCTATGGCAAGGAGACAGCCTGCAGCACTTGAGAAGCTAGGAAGGAATTGAAACACAAGGACTTCCCAGTGTAGGAGTAAAAAGGATTAACACCAGTGTCTATTGACAACATGAGTCAACATTTCTCCTACGTCGCCTCATCCCTCAATCTTCTGCTAGCCTGGAGAGTTGTAGAAAGAGAGCTCTCTTTCTGGGTAGAGCTTGTTGTCAGGTGACTGTATCACAAACACCTTTAAGACTGAAAGGTGTTAGGCAAAAAAAAAAAATTAAAAATTAAATAAAAATTCTGGCACCACATGCCAAGCACTGAAAATGTTAGAAGATAATCTGTATTGGTCGATGTGTGTGGAAATCCGGGCATTCCCCTGAAATCACCACCTTACTCAAGTGTAGCTGCTTCGTTTCTGGCCTTGGTGAGAACAGTGGGATAGGGCAGCTCTTTGCCCAAGTTTTAAACAGGTGCAGAAATAGTGCTTATTGCATTGCCTTTCGCGACAGTATTTAGCATGTTTCTAGACCTGAGAACAGTTACTATGTCATTAAATATAACTGTTTTGTTGGAAAGAGGCGTGGTATTAAGTATTTCATTTCCCTTCCTTTGCTTTCTTCAGTTACATGTTACAAACTACTCCAAAGTCCTCAAAGGAAACCAGTGTAAAGCAAGGTAAAAGTAGAGCTTGAGCATTCATTTGATGAAGGTATCCTAAGATTGCACAAGGTTTTCCAGAGGCAGCCCGGACCTGAAGTGATAGCTCCGTGTCAGTTATCTGAGATAACGGGGATTGTGTGAAGAATTTTGTTGAAGAATGTCATTCAGCTGTTGTACTGGAGAACAGTCTCGCTAGGTATAAATGTGACCATTGTATTCCTCTTTTTTTTGGCTTTGGAAGTAATAATAATACCATTTCTGTTTGTGAAAAGGATGGGGTGAAAACTTGAGACTTTCATTTTGCTTAGGGGACATGCTTGGAAATGTTCTAGCCTGTAGCATTAGTCTGCAGCAGACCCCTCACCCCGCCAAAAGCCAGGAGGGGTGACGAAACGAGAACCCATGCAAAAGCATTCGCTCGGACATGTAGCCAGTGGTTTAATGTCATCCCAGCTTCTCTAAATCTGTGTTCCTGAGGCACTTCTGGCCAGGAATCCGAGTTAGGTGTACACAGTACATTTTGACAGCTTTTCTTTATCAAATCTTAATGTGCTGGTTTGACTATAACTCACTTGTTCTACCTGCTAAGAAAGGAAGGTGCTCAACCCAGAGGCTGAATACAGCTCAGAAAAGTAATTACTAAGGATCTTGCCCTGCCATAAAATTTAACTTAAAGGAGCATAATAGCATTACATATTGCAAGCTCTGCACTGTATAAAATTGAATAAAGGGTTCTTTTCTGAGCACCCGCTGTCCTGAAGGTATTTGCAAATACCGGGCACTGGCAGCAGCCACTTGTTGAAAGACTGCTCGCTTCTCTTGTTTCCTGACGTGAGTCTTTGGGTCATGTAACCAACACATGTGGCAGTCACACAATAGGAGAGGGACTGTGCTGGGAACTGCAGAGGCAATTTTTTCTCCCCGCCGGGTCCTTTTTGCACAAGTGTATTTTTCTGTTGTGTGGCACCCGGTAGCCACCGGCAGGCCAGCCCGGGCGCTGGGGTAAAGGAGCATCAGGCGCTGGCCACTTACAATGGCTGGGACTTAGCACTTGTGCTTCGAGGAAAGTGGTTGTCAAATGGCAACGCTTCAGTGAAACAAGTTGGAACAAATCTTGTGTGGTTCCTATCCAAGAGAAGCTTTATGAACATGACGTAGGCCATGATTTCTCTGTCAGAAGGGTTATGAAATGCCCTTGCTACAAAAACACTCATCAGAAATAAATACTGGTGTGTATGTTTTCTCACATCAGATGCAGAAAATACCTGAGAATTAAATGAGCTTTAACATTCTTTACCAGATAGCATGAGGAGAGCACATGAAATTATAGAGGCTCATAAAGGTGGACGCATTACCACATTTCTTGGATGTTTACCTAGGATAAAAGGTGGAGCCAGCTGCTGTGGAAGCTAAACTTCCTGCAGGTGGGATGCTGGTACCTTCGTGTATCAGTCGAGGCAGGTTTCACTGGTGTTCAGCTGGTCACTTAAAAGAGGGAGATCAATCAAGGAATCACGGCATGTGCTGTCCACCCGGTCGTGCTGTAGAAAACCATTCTCAGTACCAGGATGTAGCTGTTCTACGAACGGGAACTGGAACGAAACTTGTTTCCCCATCGTGAGGAAACGCTGCGTGGCATACATTAGGTAACAGATAGAAATATTTCCTATACTGCATTTGGGATGTGGACGGGAGGCATCGGTGCCTTGCAGCCAGTGCTCGCTTCCCAGACTCGGTGGGCAGCGTGGACTCGGGAGAACACACGGAAAACACCCCCTGCCCCAGGAGTGCTCCTGACCTATCTATGGCTTTCAGTGTCACAGTGCGCCTTCAGAAGGGAGTGCCCGTGTGTGTTTAATTCACACTGACAACTTTTATCCGTTGCGTTCTGTGCTTTAGAAGGGTGCGATTTGGGGCAGAATGTGATTATACGGTCTCGTCTGCAGAGGGCACATCAACACCGCTGCGTTACGCTTCGGGATTGTTCTGCACCAATACAAGCTCATGCTTCTTTTTGCTGGAGTAATGAAGATTTACATTCGACTGACTGAGGCTTCTTGCATTTGTCTCCTACTCAGGTGATTATACCAGAGCTGTGGTAACTCCACCTGATTTTTGTTCGACTTCATCCAAATGGTCCTTAAATGGTCTTTGACAAATACCGAAGCAGATTTTTTAGCTGTCATCTAAAGGAGCATAAAAAAAGCCGTGTGTCTTTGTGTGTACGTAGGTATATGTACGTATGTTTATCTTCTAATAACATCAGTGGGAAAACTACATTGCCTGAGGATTTGCATTTCACTCTGCCCAAATTAGTCTTCCCTGAAAACATTGTTAAGCAATGTTGGCGAGTAGAGGTTGTGTCCATGAGGATCTTCTACTGTTCAACACAGAATTTATACAGCACGTCACCCAAGATGTGGAAAGGTGACAGAACTTAAAAAAGAAATAGCAAAAGACCAAGATTTAGAAAGACCAAAAGGCTGGGTTTTTCTGTCTGTGTAAGAAACCAGTGTAGACCAGAGATGCTGCAGCACTGTGTCAGAAAGGGCAGCAGACCTGCCCAGAGACCTGCATCCAGCGGTTCACCGGCCATGAGCCACAGCTAAGGTTTCAGTGAAGTCTCAGTCTCTGAACTCTCTTCTGGTTGTTATGTGAGTGTGCAAAGCAGGTCTGTAGTGGATGGAAGTAGATGTGGTCTTCGAGAGC
The DNA here is from genome assembly GCA_033439905.1 of Ceryle rudis. Lineage (NCBI taxonomy): Eukaryota > Metazoa > Chordata > Aves > Coraciiformes > Cerylidae > Ceryle > Ceryle rudis. Next base: position 12,643 of record JAAGNO010027628.1, read on the forward strand.
CGGTGAAGTTGTGTCTATTTCTGCAGAAGCGATGAGGTGCTTTTGACTAGAAGCACAAACATCTAAAGCGTGAAACTAGAGTTTGCTTGTTTTACGGGTAAAATACGGAGTACCGGCTAAATCTAGCCTAGTTACACCATAGGGGAGTGATCTCTGTAACACTCCATTTTTTACTTGCTTCCTTCCTTCTAACAGGAGAAATACTGAACAAAAAGTTGAACAAAAAGTTTAGTAGAGGAAATAGGAACGAGCACAGCTGAGTAGCACACCGTGAGAGGCTGCGTACAGGAAAGTTTTGTGAAAAGATTTTTTCAGGCAAGAAATAAGCCATTGGTTTTTTGTTTGCTTCTAAACTGAAGACACGCTTAAGTGAAAGAAACAAAAATAGCACGTTGCAGGAGAAGTTCAAATGCCTGCAATTTCCCAAAAGCAAGGACAAAACTTCATACGGGAGGTGTCTTTTGGGATTGCAGTCCCAGGGTTTGGCCCAGAAGATGGGGGTGAATGCACCCCCCACCCACTGCCCTTCAGTCGTTTCCATCCGAGGAACCTGAGCTGCAAGGGGTAGCAAAGTGCAGGAGGGACTTCGTCCTCTGAGGGCACCTGCTTGCCTCCTCCACACAAGGATGTTGTGGAACACGTGAGTATGGTTCATTTGGCTTTGGGGGTTTTCCTCTAAAATTTGTAAGAAAGGTTTCCTGACGTATTTTGAAACCTGTTTCCTGGTGGTATGTTTTAGGTACAAGAGCTAAGATAGTCAAATGTTGCATTTCGATATTATGGCCAGATATTATATTTCTGTTAACGAGCCAAGATATTCAGGGCTGCTAAAATCCTCTTTGCCAGTGGTTCATGACTGTTACTCAAATATAGGCAGATGATCTTGAAGATTTTCGTAAGAGTTCAGTGAAACTGAAACCCTTCCAGCCCCGGAGCTTATACTGAAGAACTAGGAGGCAGAGAGGAAGAGAACGTTTTCATACTGGTCAAATAAATGCATAGTATTCTAGCGCCAAGTACCTTAAATACATCTACTTAAAAATGTTTGTCTACAGAGAGGAGAAAACGCTAACTAGCTCTTGAATGGTGGTAGGATATCTCGAAAGTATCCGCAGAACTTTCAGTCTCTATTTGAAGTCAGGCAGAATGGCCTTACCGTAAGACAATGCAATACCTGTGATGGTAAACAAACTGACTGCGCTCGGAAGCCCATGTCCTGACTGCCCGATGTAAACAGCGTGCACAGGGAGGGGGAAGCAGCTACCAGAGACAGGAAGGTTGAATTTAGCATCAAGCTCCTTACCTAGGCAGAGCGAGCTGCTCAGGCTGCTGGTAAGAAAAAGTGTATCAATCGCTACAGCAGACCCTGAGAGCTGCCTGGCCCTTCCCGGGGAGACCAGCCACATCACTGGAGTCGGCGTGCAATTTTGCGTATGTAGGTGGGTTTGGGAAGAGATCACATCTTGGGGCCAGCTGTCCGAAGTAATGGTGTATTATGGTCTGTCTCAGTCTCGGTTACCATCACTTGCAGGAGGAGATTGATCTGCATGCAGAAGCAGGAGGGGGTGTGTCTTTTGAAAACAAGTAAGAGTCATTAGTCTCATTAGCCCTAAAGAAATATAAGCCTTTCCCGAGTCCTAACACACACTGCAATATCTCATTTAATTTTTAGATTGTAGGGTTTGTACGGGAGCTGGCACAGCTCTGGTTCCACCGCTTCAGAGAGAAAAGCTGTTGCAGCATTGCTTTACATGCTTTGAATCGGCGAGGTGGCTTGTTTACCGGTGGAAGATAAGCAGCGTCAAAATATTCTTTGCAGTGTGATCAGTTGCTCGTTAAGACATGAAGCCAAGTTTCCTTGTGATTTCTGTGTATATCTTTGGAAATCCATCTGCCCTGAGCCTACAGGGCAGCAGGGCACCATTCAATCAATACATGCTGCTCAGTGGCTGCAGTGAAGAGTTAACACAGATCTGCAGCATCTTCTGCACTGAGTGTTCTGTGACTGATGACTCTTATTTCTCCTGTCTTCCCCAGAGTATACTGCAAAATTATTTCAGATTTTCTCAAAATTTCATGCAAGCTAAGGCCGAGACCTGGAAACACTTTAAAGCAGTCTTTTAGTTGCATCTTCCCACATATGTCTGAAACACCTCTTTTCATTATTTTTTTTCCATGCTAGTTATATATTTAGTTCAATTCCAGTGATGAAGGCTGGAAACAATTAAGCTATGAAAAAGGGGAGTGGTGTAAAGGAGTTTCCCAAAGAGCAAGAAAATATATCTGTCCTGGGTACCTGCAAAAAGAACATTCTGGATTTGAATTGCTAGTGCAATTGAAGCCGAGAAGGTATCGGGGTCCATCTGTTCTGCTGGCCGAATGTGGGTACCACACATCACCGATCTCCTGAGCACCAGAGGATACAGCGACACAGACGTCGGCAGTCTTAGCACCCCGAATACCCAGCTAGGTGCTTCATGCCAGGGCTGCTAGTGTAAGCTAAAATCTTTAATCGCTCTGCTCTTGCAAAATATTTTTTTCCCTCATGGTATATTGGAAATCCCTCCTAAAACCTGGAGGGCATTACTTCTTTCTAAGGAATACGTTTGTAAAGTGGATAATTTCCAGATGTCAAATCGTTTCTCTGACCTTGCAATAACAATTCACTACTGAGGGTCCCCAGCCAGCACTGGGCATGTGGTTACCTCGGGTATTTTCAGGATCCTTCATAAGGCAAAAGACACCTTTAAAGAGGGGAAAAACAAACAATCTAATAGGCACCTCACAGCAGAGAGCACCTCATCAGGTTTGTCCCAACACGTTCTCACGTCATTGTTCAATAGAGTAACAGGCCATAAAAGAACGAAGCAGCTATTTTCCCTTTCCATCAGATGTTGCAAGTTACTCATATTTCCTGTACTGCTATTTAAAGGACTTGGGGCTGAAAATGGGAGTTCATTAACTTGTCTGAAATGAAATATTTTCCCGTCTTTCTCCAGCCATGCTCGAATGAATGACATAAACAGAGGCCTGGAAGGCTTCTCCTAAGAGCAGGTAATGCCTTCTGCCCCTGCTGGAAGCTAAGGCTGAACCCTGGTGCAGGTTGCCACCAGAAATCTCCCTCCAACCTGCAGGGGAGCTGGATATAATGTATGTCAAAGGAAGAAAGAGGGCGAGTTTACACGCAGGCTGTCCAACAGGTCCCGGGAGGGGCAGGAGGAACACCCCTCTCTCCCTGCCACCTGATGGCTTGTGCTATTTTCGCCAAGAACAGAAGTAGGTGGGAGAACGCGGGAGAGTTTCAATAAGCTAGCACCAGTAGTACTTAGGCACCGAATCCCTCTCTGTATTTTCAGCAGTCTCCCTTTAACTGAGCACATTCACACTTCAACCATTTAAAAATAAAATATTGCTTCCCACACTTTCTTTTTTTTTTTTTTTTTCTTCCTGTCGGCTGTTGTTCTCTTTACAGACCTGAAACTGTGCTTCTTCATCCTTCAGCAAATAATCTTACCTCAGTCCGGCCAGCCTGGGAAAAGCTCAGGGCAAGCTTGCAATGCAGACTTTGAGGAAGTAAATTTAGTTTCTGAATGAGTCTAGCCCATTCAACTGTCGTGTTCGACAACCATCCTTCTAAACTTTTGATGGAGAAAGAGCTTGCTGCCCGGGGCTGTGCAGTCTAGTCCTGCAGGCCCTAACGTAGCTTTGCACCCCAGGAGGTCCCAGGCCACATCTGAGAGGCCCAAGAAGGATAACTAAGAAAAGCAAGTCTGTTATCAGCAGCTTTAAATTTGCTGTGCTGGAGCCTGTGCTGCTGGGGGGAAAAAAAAACGTAAGGGTTTGTATGTTGAAAGAAAGGTCTGAGAGCAAGGCCACAAGTTGGGCAGAGCAGCTGTTGTGTTTTTCAAAACATAGAGGCAAAGTCTTTCTGAAATGCAGAGATGTTTGCAGGAAAATCTTCTCACTCTAGTATGTTCTGACTCTGCACCGGTATGCAAACTGTAGACCATGAGCGCACTCGTGTACAAACATCCCCACATTAGTCCCTGCCATCCAAATAGGTGCAGGTGAGCGCTGAGGAGCCTGCTCACTGGAAAAGCTCACCTGAGGAGCTCTCCTTGCCCTGCGAATTATACCCTGGGAAGTTTTAATGGATGGCACCAAACCCTCCTGCCAACCACCGGGCTCCATTTTTCTTTCATGCACCTTAAACGCAAAGAAAGGGGCCCCAACCAGAGCTCCTTGCTGGCTGCTTCCAAAAGAGTAGCAATGGGCTTGAAAGGGGAAGGAGATGGAGGATGCTGCCAGGGAGATGAAAGCCCTTCCACACCTCCTCCTCCTCTAAATCCCACACAAGCAGCAGGAATTTGGGACTCTACCTTGTAAGAAGAAGGAATCTGTCAAGCCACGAGTGTGCTGAGCAAATGTCAGCAGCTGGAGAGCTGGGGGGGCGGGGGGCAGGCTGCATCTCTTTAAAAGGGAGGAAGTTCAGACAACAAGTAGCGCACACACTGCTTACCTTTTAAAATCTCTTCATACACTGCTAGCCATTAAAAAAAAAATAAAAAACACATCTTTGTGAGGAAAGCAAAAAAAGAAAAATTAAAGAACATAAGAATTCGAACAAGCTATAGCCACAGCCTCGAATCAGTATAAATAAAATGTGGTCCTGACCTAGAGATTTTCGCACCTTCTAGCCTTGAGAAATTATCTTCATTTGATTCATAAAATAAATCAACGTGGCACAAACATCATCAGGAACTTAATAGTTTTGAGCAGAGTTGATGCTAAAATAAGGTATGCAGACCCTGACACGCGTCCCAGCAGGATGGCCTGCGGTGTGGTTGTGTAATGGGGATAAGTACAGCACTTCTTCGCAGCATTAACCTGAATTAAAGGATGAAGCGGCTGGGTGGCTGGGCAGGGATCAAGCAGCACTCCTGCTCACTCGATCAGGCCTTGATAAGTATTCAAGAAATTGCAAGACCACCACTGAAATACAGGAACTCTCACTGAGGAGCACAGACATTTTTTTTCAAGAGATTCCCTCTCCCTGCAGGACCAGACTGGCTCTCAGGGCAGCTGCGTCTGGGGAACAGGGGCTTCAAGGAGGGGTTCGGCATCCCCACCCCACCACATCTGCGCCCAGCGCTTGGCGGGCACAGCTCTGGTGTGACCCTGCTTACCCCGTGGGCTGCAGTGGCTCTCTGCAGAGCCGAGCGGTGCTTTCCAGGGACAGCAGCTGGACAAAGTATTAAGGACTGATGCAAAACCACTTTATTGTGTCTATTATGCAGCTGCGTCAGGAGTTACATACCTAAATCCCTGTGCATCACGGCGGGGGAATGCTCCCCGCACAATGCTGCTTGTTGTCAGTAATCCTCTCAACTCGCCGCTCAAAATACAGCGTGCAGCAGTTGCTGCCGTGCCACAGAAAAAACGTGGTATGCACCAAAGTCACGTAGAGCCTGATCTTCAGCCAGGGTCAGGCCGTGAAAACCAGGGCAGTGCCTGCCGCGGCTGGTCTGTCCCGCCAGACATTCCTCCCAGGGAGAGCAGAGGCAAGGCCACACACCGACAGCAGGCACCGCTTTAAACCCCGAGCCCTTCAATGGGATTATTCCAGATTTTCCTTGGGGAGCTAAAATCGGAGTTTAGCCAATAGCACGTACACAAAAGCCATTTGTTTGAGTGAAATCCACCAGCTTTGCTTCAGTTTGACAGATATCTCCAAGAAACAAACCTCTCCACGTGCTTTGCAACTTGAAAATGGATTTTAAGACGATGCTGCCTGTGCAGGGGCTGTAACAAACTGCCCTTGCAGAACTGCCTTGTATCTGGCAACCAGCACAGACTTAACCCATTCCTCTCTGTGACCACAGGATCACAGAATGACTTTGGTTGGGAGAGACCTTCAAGATCATCTAGTCCAACCTTCGACCCAACACTGCAAGCTCACCAGGATGCAGCTTGCAGCCATTCCCCCTGCTCCTGTCACACGTCACCAGGGAGAAGAGGCTGTCCCCCTCCTCGCTCAAACCTCCTCTTAGGTAGTTGTAGAGGGCGAGAAGGTCTCCTCAGCCTCCTCTTCTCCAGACTAAACACCCCCGGGTCCTTCAGCCGCTCCTCAGAGGACTTGTGATAACACACTAGACAGCCTCACTGCGAGGGATGCCCTCAGGTGTAGTATTAGCCTCCAGTGAAGGGAAGACTGGTCCCTGTGTATGCATATTGTATTCTGGAGTTAAGAGAAGAGTGACGGTCAAAGGTCTTGCCCACTAGATGAGGAATTTGAGGTTCCCGAGTGTTGTCTCACTCTTTTTCCTTACTGCGCTAGCAGCCCCCAGTCTGCCACCTTTCCTCTGCCACTGATGTTAACATAGCTCCCTGGTTTTGTCACGGTGTCTTTCGTGCTTATACCTTCTTGATGGCATGAGCAGAGCCAGCACAAACATAGCCCCCTCAACCACCACCTCTGCTAGCTTCTGGGGGCTTCTGCTCTCAAAACTACCACCAAGAATTCAACAGAGCAAGGCCTGAGTCAAGTGGTGTTGACATGTAAGTGCACACCGAAAAAATCTTCCTTTGACACTGATTAAAGGCAACGTGAAGACATTTGGCTGATGTGTTCCCCTAAAATGATTATGTGTCTGAGCACTAGAACATCCTATAACTAGGCACAGGAAGCTGGCTGTAGGACAGTTTCCTGCTAGGACCAGTTTAACGTGTGCTGGGAACGGGTGGTGGTGCCTTCACTTGGTTTAGAGCATTGTGGTTACATCAAACCAGCTGGGATGATTTTGCATCATACCTTTTAGGTCTGTCTAGAGTTAGGAAGCCAGAAATAAGAACAGTCATCCAGACTTTGATAGTCTCCTGAGAAAACTAGTTGAAGAATCATACCTCAGGAGCTTATCTACATGTAGAATTGCATAAATTCAACGGAAACAATTAAACTAATTGAAGCTTTTGCAGAACACGGTGCACGTACTCCCACTTGCATTTTAACCAGGTGTCTTTCATACCTGCCTCCACCGTCGCTTGCTCCAGTGGTTTTCAGAGCGTGCCTCCTCCACCTTCACACAGGTCACAAAAAATAACTGACAGAAGCAGTTTGCCAACAGGTTTGAATTCCTCTGGGGTAAGCACTGGAAAGTATCTGGGCAAACAAAAAATTTAAAAAGATCTAAAACCCACTGACTTCTTCAGTCTATTAAATGTACACGTAGCGGAAGCCTGGGGATGTAACCCCCCACTGCCTCAGAAGCAATCTGACCGGCAGTACTACAGCGTGGAGCAGAGATGGTGCAACAGGGCACCTGGTGGGCAGAGTGGGATCCCACCCTGTTGCACCCAAGATGCTGGGTGCTTTGAACACAAAATATCCCAGCCACTCACCACCTCACCTCTACTAAGGCCAGTGCTGCTCAGGTCTGTTGTGATTTCCAGAGCATCGCTGGCCAGCTGCAAAGCTGGCTCTGGGGCGACCAACTTGCAGCACGCACAAGGCACCACACTGACTGCCCTTCCTGCTGTCCCCTGCCACCAGCTGTGCCCCTGCACGCAGGACCGCAGAGACGTCCCCACATCGCTGCGGATTGGCATTACAGGGAGCCCTTGGCCTCGCTGGCAGGTGGCAAGTTGAACCGAGCTGGCTCTTTGGGGGAAATTTCTTGTTCAGTACTTTAAAATACAAAACATTGGGGCTGAAGGGTTTAGAGTCTGTGTCCATGCTAAAACGCCCTGGTGATTTTACGGAACTACCGCTGTATGAAAGTCTACACTTCAGATCCCGCACTGGCAGAACCATTCCTGGCAGAGCTGTTCTCCTTAAAGTGTTTAACCTCTAGAAACAGAGCCACATTACAGATAACTTCTGCCCATATGTCCGTTTACTTGCTGTACACTCTCCACTTTTTGAGCTTGACTCTTTTTTTAGCATCTATTTTTGTAGAGGTAAGAAAGTATTATCATTAATGAAGTAGACTTCCCTTGTCTTTACCCGTTTATACATTAGTGGTGTTTAACTACATGTTTAGCAACCATCGCTCCTAGATAGGGCAGTTGTACCTGAACCAACTGATGTGATTAAATGTAGCTGAGGAATGTGGGAAATACGGAGGGAAAAGACCATCAAGAAAGAGAAGCTTTGGGGTGTTTGTGGATGCATGTGTCCTTTTGCAAAACTGGTATCTAGGTACCTTATAAAAGAGAGAGACTGAGGCTCAACTGTTCCTGCAGCTCTATAATACCCCTTTAAAGCATCATGCATTTAAAGTGCAAGAGGATCACCTCTGTAACAGCAAATATCAACCTCGGGGATGTTTCCTCTGGTCAGTGAAAGTGCCTGAAGCTCACAAACTTTTCTCTCGGCATCAGAGCGGAGAGACATTAAGGCAGGTGAGAGACTGTTTATTTGACACAGAAATCAACTACCAGCAGCCGTGCTGTCACTACCACCCCCGTTTCACCCACGGGCAGCCGGCGGGGGGAACGAGATGCTGCAATGAGGAAAGGTATCACTGAGGAGGGCAGAGCACGACTACCAGCCGAGTAGCAGACGGGAGACTGAAATATAACTGGTGACAGGTCTTGAGGAGGGAGTCCCAGCGAAGAAGAGCTGAAGTGTGCATGGGAAGTGCAGGACCTTTCGAGAGGAAGCACAGGGATGGATGGGGGCAGATTTTGTGCAAAGGAAACCGCAAGAGAGGGTGACGGACGCAGCACAGCAAAGGGTGACATAAATGCCCTTGGGTAAGACCACCACAGCAGCACCACTGGCCAGAGGAGCTGCTTTGTGTCCCCAGCGGCAGCTCAGGGAGAGCGGGTGAAATGCTGAAGCGCTGATCGCTCAGGTGAGGGCTGGCTGCTGCGAGAAAATAAAAGCCAGAGCCTGGACCTTTAAACCCAACACGCGGCTCTGCCAGGAATGCTGCGGCACTGCCAAGCCGGGAGCAACGAGCAGTATCTTTGCCTGCATAACACTGTTTTCATGGCTGTATTTTTACATGTAATCAAAACCTGAGCTCTCTTCTGAAACATCAGACTGCTGAGGAACACCCTCTGGGCCCACAGGATGTTCATAAGCAGGCGGGTGGGTGTAAGGTGGCACCTGGCACTGTGAGGCCTGAAGTGCCCTTGCTGGTTGATGCTGCCTGCCTGCCGGACCGAAGCCACCCCTGGATGAGGTGCCATGAAACTGGGGAAAAACGCCTGCTGGGCTGGATCAGGCCCCACTTCTGGCTGGGAACACTCATCAATGCCTCTTTCAGAGCAGCAAGTTTAGCATGAGACACCTGAACAAATACGCCCGCGTTTCCAGGCAGTTTGCATGTCCTGAGGTTTCCAGATGTCACTCCCTTTCCTCTGTGGGTGCCCCTAGCTGGGCAGCACCCCCCCTTTTCACACCACAGAAGTGGGATCCACATCCTTAGCCAAACCTGAGTGCTTTAGAGTGGTTTTGTAGCAAGTTTAGCCTCATGGGCGCCGGCTGCGCCAGTCCCTGATGCTTCAGCAGCTCCTGTCTGCTGAGAGACACGAGCACTGGTTTTTGTCATCAGGGAAACAGCTGTAGCAAAAGAAAAATGATCACTCCTTTGGTTTTCTTCCCCTTTCAAGAAGACTTTCAAAAAGCAGAGTTTCTGCTGCTGTGGCTTCAGCCTCAAACCCTTCTGAGGTATCTTTCGACCACAACTTCTGCAATGGCTCACTTGTGCCACAGCTGCTTGGCAGACAGGAGGGGAACGCAAGGTGCTGTATTTAGATTCCCATTTTCTGAGTCAGTAAAGACAGGGAGAGCATGGGATGTTCCCCGGAGCTTGCAGGACCTGCCCTTTGACCCCACCGGTGAGCCCCTCACTCATGCCCTGCACTGCCCCAAAGCTTTTCCAAAGCTTGAGCCTTTGCTGGTACAGGGTGTTGCTGGTGTAAATACTGAGAGAGCTGCTTTGGTCTGCCTGCAGACGCTGCAAAGCATCTGTACAGCAGAGCTGCCTTGGCTGGGCTGCTCTTAAAGACCTATGGAATTGATTTGTCTTGTGCTAATGTGGCTTGGAGAGGGTAATGCTGGGAAGGAAAGCCTGCGTGTTTGGCAACGTGTAAAATCAAATGTGCCTTTGACACTTCCAAAGTGAGTTTGGTTCAGAGGAGGCCAAGCATCCATACGGGCCAAGATGGGGGACCATATTTCTCCCACTGGAGAATCTCATTTGGGAGGGGGCAGGAGATGCTGGCGGGGGGCAGGAGGCTGCAGCCAACCACTGCTCCCTATGCCATGAGTTTAATAACCTGGTTTTCTGTATGTGCAGTGAAAGACCAAGGACCGAAGATAGAAGTTTGCCTTGCAGCCACACAGGTCTTTCCACTTCAGAGGGGGCAAACTGCACCATAGCCTATCTCTCCTGCCCACGGCTCACAGCAGTGCCACCAGGCAGAGCCTGCCTGGGGCTCAGCACCATCCTGTGACCACTCACAGACTCACAGGACAGTAGGTAGGAGTTGGAAAGGACCTCCCAAGATCATCAAGTCCAACTTCCCCTGCCAGAGCAGGACAAAACTAGGGCAAGATTACTCAGAAATGCCTCCAGCCAGGTCTTGAAAGTCTCTAGAGGAGACTCCACAACCTCTCTGGGGAGTCTGTTCCAGTGCTCTGTAACCCTCACAGTAAAGAAGTTCTTCTGAGTCCACTGCCCCTCAATGGGGACTGGGAGCTGGCACCAGTGCCATGCCACTCCTCACGCCAAAGTGCCTGGAGCGGGGCTGGCCCTGTGGTACCATGCAACCGTCCGTGCAGCTCCAGCTCTCAGACGGCACCCGTGCCGTACGTGCACAGCTCAATGGCTGCAATATTTAAAATCACCACCGCCCTTGTGCTGAGACTCTGGGATCTTCTCTGACACCCAGCAGCAGCCCCTGCTGCGTTTGTAGGTCTGGCCGAATGTGAGCTCCGTGAAGCACGTGCCGTGCCAATTAGTGCTAATCACTGTTTACTCCCTACGTCCCTTCCCGTCTGCCCACTTGCAGCAAGTTAAAATAAATGAATAATACTTAAATGAATAGTGCATTTGTGATTCCCAGCAATTTCCCTTGAAGTAGTTATGATGAGCACATAACCTGGTTCTAATTCACCACGCGGCCTGTAATCTGGCCAGGATTCAGATGGGAGAACCTGTTTTCATAGCAGCTAATAAACGGTGGTTTATTGCTGCCCTACCAGGTGTCCCATAGCTGCAGCCTCCTTCCCAGCACAGGAGCCATAAATGTCTGCTTCTCTTGGCACGTGCTTCTGGTTAGAGAGATGGTACTTTGCAAATAGGCCAGGCTAGTTATGATTCAGCCCTAACCACCACAAACAGTCTTTCTGTTTCATCAAGGGAAAACTGGGTGGAGCAAACAACTACCCATCGGTTCCACCCAACACCACGCAGCTCAGGTGCATTCAGTAGCACCTGGAGCCCAGGGACATGTTCATGGGCCTCACCCTAAAACTCAGTGCAGGCTTAGGAAACCAAATTATACCGTGACCTTGCTTATGCATCATGCTTACAGTCATTTGAGGTTATGCCAGCACCCCATGCTCCTGGAGTTCCTGCTGAGAACAGATGTGCAGTGGGGACTCGCCTGTCAGCACTGCAGGCTCCAGCCCAGCCCCAGGAGTCAGTGGCAAAGTGGGGAGCCAAGGGAAGAGGACTGTAAGAAGTTGGCAGGGTCTCTAGGTCCCCACGGGCAGTCAGGCTCTGCGCTTACCCCACCTCAGCAAGTCAGGAATTAAATTAAAACCTGGCTTATGAAGGCTGTGTGGGGTCTGCTGACTCAGGCCAGGATGTCAGATGAGGGGGCTCACCTTGCTATCTGGAGAAATGGCAAGGCTGAGAGAGGAAGCTGGGCCTGAGGTTTCCATCCTGCTCCCACCAGCACACCCAAATGCTGGAAGGGAATGTGCTCACCCGGCGACTGAGCAGGAACTGCTTACCACAATGGCAGGGGGATTTGCTCATCAATGAGCCCCTCTAATTTGAAAGGCTTTCATAGACTCGTAGAATGGTTTGGGTCAGAAGGGACCCTAAAGATGATCTGGTTCCAACCCCCCTGCCGTGGACAGGAACACCTCCCACTAGAACAGGTTGCTCAGAGCCCCATCCAGCCTGGCCTTCTAGGGAGGGAGGCAGTTTGTCCTGGTGCAGGTGAAGACAGAGGGCACGTACCCCCAAGGGATCCAGGAGAGCTTGCCAAGTTCCTCTTTATGGCTAAAGATGCTAAAACCATCAGTTAATAGTAGCTGAAAGCTAATAGGAACAGACAGATAATTGGGTTTAGTGGCTCCAGTCGAAGCCACATCAAGACCAGATCAGCGGTGACTCCCAAGCCAGCGATACCCTGGGGTTGCCTGTAGCCTCATGGAAAGCTGCAGCAGGCTTGCTTTGCGTCTGCCTGTGTCACTGCACAGCAGCACTGCCCCTGCCCCATGAGGGGCTGGAGCATCCCTATCCTACCTTCCACTTGCTGCAGCCAGCTGCGTTTCATGCCTTGAAAGTGAGGAAAAAGCAGTTCATCCACAAGCAGGAGGCATCACAAGGTCCTCGGGTTAGGTCTGGCTCTCCTTCCCCACAGGAACAGACTCATCAATGTCAAGTGTTTCTGGTTGTCGTAAGAGAAGAGCAAGTCTTGGTCCGTCCACTTTTGCCCACTGCTGGTGAGGCACCCGCCACCTGCACAGTGGTGGCCAGTCTTTGGGGGGGTCCGGCCAATGAAAGCGGCCTCCCAGCTGCGTGGCAGAGCGGCGAGCCTGACCCTCCCCACCGGCAGGCAGCACGCCAGGACTGTCCCGGAGGAGCTGCTGTTTGCAGCAGTGCCCATTCCTCTCTCGCTCGCTTTTCAGAGGACGCACCATGAAAGAAAGTGTTTCTTTGTGGATCCAGGCTGGTTTTATGCACTCAGTACTCCATGTGACTTCAGGAAGACTGCAACCAGGCAGAGAACTTCTGGGGTGCTATAACACGCGTGTAGCTTTGCCTCATAAAAGGACAGATGCTCCAGGAGCTCAAGCAGTTATTTTTCTTCATATCTTCCTACTCAAAACCTGGATAAGCAGCTGTGCAGAACCACCTGTGGACACTCGGAGGGATGCTGCGAGTTTATTTGATATTTAGCCTGGCACCAGCTTGCCCTTGATCAGCCGTCAGGCACCTATCGATGAGGTTAAGCCAGGCCTGGATGTTAAAAACTGCATTTCGATCCCGTACGCGCTTTGCCGCGCCATCAGAAACCGTGCCTTGTTTTTTACAAAATGCAAAAGCGAACCACAGACCCGACTGGCATGTTTTAAATGGGCGGGGGTGGTTTATCACACACTAATGTGGACTCAGATCCTTGCTCCAAGATGCAGCCCATTTCACACTAATTATACTTGGGCACTTCCCCCCTTTCCCAGGCACAGGTCTCATCTAAAGTCCAATTCTCTCCGTTAGCAGCACAGAGCAAGGCTAGAGCTGGCACTATGCTGAGTGAGAAAGAGGCATTTTGTAGCCTGAAAGGCCACAGAAGCCAAAAGCTTCCTGCATTTTCAACCACGTTATCCTGATTCTCTGCTGTGAATTCTGGAGAGACCTCATCCCTGCAACCTCTCCTGCAAGCCACACTTTTGCAGCAGATAGCTCCCTGTGGGTAATGGCACAGAGACAATCCCGAACCTCTCCAAGGGGCAGGCAGCGTGTGCTCGCCTCTCCAGCCCCTGGGCTTGGGCTGTGCCTGTCAGCAACTCCATTCCCACAGCAGCCACACCACCCAGCTGTCTCCCTCTCCCCCCACCCCAACCAGCAAAGGGCCAGTTGCAAGCAGCAGCTCCTGACCCAGTGATGGGCAGACACTGGCACACACCCCAACATCATAGATCTTGAAGGGCTAAAACCCACATCTCACCTTAGCGAGGGGGTTCCCATTAGGGTGATGTAGGTTACAGGGAGCCACGTCCGAGTGGCCAGCTGTCCATGTGGTTACAAGAAGGGCAGAAAAGTGTGTGTTCTTACTGCTTTTGAAATAGAAAAATCAGATCTCGGAAAATTTCTGCTTCAATTAGGATGTTTAAGTGGTTTTTAAGCTGTCTGGAGGAAAAGGACTGTTTGAAGCAGGGGAGTTGGATTTTGATATGAGCTGTGCTGGTGCTGGGCTCCACTCAGGGTATGTGATGGAAAGCTGAAGGACAAGGATCAGCACGGGAAGGAGACGCACTCGCACCCGGGCAGACCCTCGTGCTTGGGCAGCACGCAGAGCAGCAGCCCTGCAGCCAGTCCTCAGACACCGAGCAGGGATGGGGGCTCACAGGAGCCAGCCCTCGGTCCTGATGGCAGCAGGGATCCCACGCTGCACCCAAGCGTCTGCAGCCAGAGCAGAGATCCGCAGTGCTGGCAGGCAGGGACAGGGCAGGGACCGCATCGCATCACACCTGCTGCTCTGTTAGAACAGAGGAGCAAAAATGTGCCTTACTGGAGCCACTCCAGCTTCCCTCTCAGACAGTGGTTTGGATTAGTAAATTACTACTTGTTTTTACATTGTCACTTTGTAAAAAACTACAGCTTTGTTTCCTCTTGTCCAAGGGAGAGACCACCCAACCAAGAGAAACGTCCAGTAGGACGAGAGCTGTCCCAGACCGGCCTGACCACATCTCAAATCCTGGTTTATCTTTTTTTTTTTTTTAACATATTTTACTTTCTTGCTCTCTAGTCCATCTTTCCTTTCCTTTTTCTAATTTCACTTCCAGGCTTTTCTCTCCCTTTTTTTTTATTTCTGTTTTGCAGCCCCTTCCCTGGCTGTCCACCCCTCCATTTGGCAGCATTGCAGGGAAAACCACCACCCCTAAATGCAGCTGCTGGTACTCAGCAGTGCAGACGATGACCTCATGTGGCCCCTGTAACTCTCGCTTTGCTCGGGAGCTGTATTGCAGGCTCGCAGCTCTTTCTGACTGCATCCAAGCAGGCAGCAGTTGAAGAAGCTTTCTGGACCTTGGCAGAAGCCCACACAGTGCCTTCAGCAGCCGTCACACCAACTGTGGCTGCCTGAAAGGGAGAGGCTGAGTTTACCCAGATCAGCCCCAGCCCTCTGCTGCCAGAGCTGCAGAAATGAAAGATGGTCCTAAATTATTAAGCAAGAAGAGGGAGCTGCCTTGCTTAAAGGGTTTGTACTTTTAGGCCATTATGCCATTTGCCATGCAGGCCAAGGGCAAGGGGTTAAGCCAGAAAGGAGAACTAAAGGTGAGGACAGTGGAGAGGCACCCAAGGCAGGGGGATCAGGCTTTGGAAAGGTCTTCAAAGCCACTGGTCACACCGTGGCTTAACGAGGAAACGCACCAAAGCTCAGATAAAAGAGAAGACAAAAAGCAGGAGCAGAGTAGCACCTCCCACGGAATTGCCATCTCTCAAGAATTCCAAGAAGTAGGAGGCTGCCCATGTGCCAGGTAATGCTACAGCATGTTCTGCCTTCCTGCAGACCGGGACCCAGCCCTGCTTTGCGTTAGGAAAACAGCACTCTATCGCAACCCAAGAATCAATGCACAGCACTGCCGGGGGGGTCCATACCTCTTTCCTTCTCCAAGGGCTCTTCTCATTCTCATTTTCTCATCCCGTTTGTGTTCTGACAATCAGAGGTGCAGTTTAAGCCAGGTCTTCTGAGGAAAGCCACCCTTCTCTCTTACACCACACATGCACATGCCTGACCAGCACCACATGATGATCTGCTCACCGTATTTTAAACAAATGTGATAAGGAAAAAAGAAAGAAAAGAAGCCTGCAGAAGCCTTATGAAGACAGAGACAGTGAATAAAGGTCTTGCCGTGACTCTCATGGCAGGAGGGGCTTGCAGCAGGCGTCAGGGAATCCTGCAGCAGAGCACGTCCCCAGAAACCCACCTCTCCTGGCTCATGCAGCTGCCTGTTTACAGCACTGCTGTAGAGCTCTTGCTCTGGACAGTTACAGCGTTGCAGAAACGCATGCAGGATCTCGCTCATCCAACGTGGCAACAGCTTCACATTGCAAACAGCAGCTCTGGCACTACACATCTGCGACACGGGGACCGGTGGGGCCAGAGATTTAATACACGGGACACAGTGGCTCTGCACGAGGATCAGCAGATGCCCTTTGCACCACGGAAAGCACAGCACGAGCGAGGTTATAGCAATGAGCAGGTTTCTCGGCGTGCAGCACAATCTCCCTGTGATGTTCTCCACATCTAGGCGCCTGCTGGGTTTGATCATGAACGTCCTGTCTGATTTCCTTCCATGATAAGGGTTTTAATAACTAACTGCATATATAACAAAGTAAATATTCAACCAGCTCAGAGCTAGATTGCAGATCAAATATCTTTAAAATCTTTCTTCTTTCCCTTTTAAAGGCAAAACCCCACACGTGCAGCCTGCAGGGGAAAAGATTGCTCACTTAGCACTTCCCTCAGCTCATCAGATAAATAAGCAACTACGAGTTTTGTACTCTACAAAAAAATAGGTGAGGCTCCACAGCATGCTGTGGTAATGTGACAGTGAAGAGATGGATTCCTGACAAAGTCTGGCTCCTCAACTCCACTGGCTCTTTAGCTCTCCCCCCCAACCTGGTGCACTGGTGTTCTGGCACAGGCTGCTTGAGCTGCCTCTGGCCAGGGCAGGAGGCAGGAGCCATCTCCCAGGTTCTTCCCCACCCAGTGGTAGGGCCACATTCACACAGACTTGGACTAAAGAAAAACTCAGGCAAGCCCATGGCTACAAAGCCCAGGCTCAAAACCAAGGGAGGAAGATGGAGCAGGAGACACATCCTCTTCCCTGGTTGTGGACCCCGCAAAAGCAGGTGCAGCCCCAGGGCAGGATGTCCCCAGGAGGAACAGCCAGAAGCTGATGTCCACCCATTTCTGCTCACCACCACGGCTCACCAGGAGCACCTTCTGCAGGGCAATGCAGTGGCTCTTGGTAAGGGGGGTAAACTCTCCTCCCCCCTTGCTGGGGTCATTTCACTTAAGGAGGGACTCGGCCCCTCATGTAAAATATCCCATGGGAAACAGCAGGGAGGGTTTGTGTCCAGCCTCAGTCTGACATTCAACAAATCACAACTTCATCAGAGTCCCACCCTCCGTGCCTTCAGCTTACAGGCAGACAGCAGGAACTAGCCGCCTTTCCCTTCCCCTCCATACCTTTCCTGCTTTCCACTGCAGCAAGCTTGGGAGAGAGCAGCAAATTTTTTTTTTTCGCAGGTGCTCCTCTGTGAACCCCTGGGGAAGCAGCCTCCATTTTCACATCAGATGCCAGAATTCCCTTCTCTGTGGTTGCTCCCTGGGCTGGAAGAGCTGCCCTCCCGTGCAGCTCCAAGGAGTTTCATGCCATCGCCTCAGCAATGCGTGTGGAAGCAGAGACCTTGCACAGCTCCTGCCCCAGACCAGGAGAGGACAGAAAATGGCTGTGCCCCAGCTGCCGGGGACATCTGCTTGGCAGTCACCGACTACAGCAGCTCCTGCAGCCCCCGCTACCCCTCATCGCTCTTAAATCACTGAAAATCTGTTAAGCGCAGCTCAAATTATTGTCAGTGTGGAGTCACCGTGCAGGGGACCGCAGCATACGCGAAGGCCGAGGGAGATCAACAGCCTCTTCGAGGGGATGAGCAGATCCGGATAGAGTGGGGGACGTAAAGATTTGCAGGAGGGTTTCCGAAGGCACCAAAGAGCTTCCTTGAAGGCTGCATTGCAATGCTGGGAACTAGGCCTCGCTTGGCCCCAGTCACATCCCCGCCACGGGCCTGCGCTGGGCCCAGGGACATGGCCGCTGCTGAGGGGGCAGCTGACCCGGGCTGATTGGCGCCTGGGGGCCGGCAGGCCCTGACGCACCAGGGATTTAGACCACGTAGAGCTTTGCAGAGCATAAGGTGCACCTTGCATCCCCCTGCCAAAAAAGCCCTAAGGGCCGCTAGCAGCCAGCGGAGCAAGGGAGAGCAGGGCCCGGGAAGCCCTCTCCTTCCCCCCATGGCCTCTGCAACTCCCAGCCTGAGCAGCTACAGAAGCTTCAAGAGGAAAAAATCCCTCCTCTGGTGTTGCTTTATTATTTAACCTCAATCCAGCTACCCCCACGCCAAATGCAAGTGTCGTTCTGCTTTGGCTTCTCTGTGCTTTAAACTGTACGCTCACTGCCTTCTCCCCACACCTACAAAACACAGCTCTTAACGTGCCCCCAGCACTGGCTGTGGGGCCTGCACACTGCACAGGGGAGGACTAAGGCAAAGAGTAGCCAGGCGCAACTTTTCTGGAGTTGAAGGTGCTCCCAGTGCACAAATATGGTAGCGGTGGGACAGAGTTGCACCTGGACGCTCTGTCTGTCCCCCTTCCCTTGGAGATAGCTGAGGGTGCTGCTGCTTCGGGGAGAAAGAGGGAGGTGGGCCTGCTCACCAGATCCACACTCGACCGCAGGAGGAAACTGCATACGGCGGAGAAAGGGAGCCAGGAGAACAGGAGCACAGCAACAGCTCCAGACCCTGCCCTGGACTTCTGCATTGCCCTGTGACTCATCTCCTCCTTTATCTGCCCTTTTTTCTTCCAAGCTTGTTAGAGAAGGCAGGTCTAGGCCTTCAGACGGAGTGAAGCAACAAAGAAGCCCTTCCCTCCGTGGGGATGCGGGGAGCTTCTGTAAGGGCCGGGGTGTTGCCCGCAGAGCTGGTCCAGCCCCGCGGGAGAAGTGCTGCTCCCTGGGCCGGGTGCTGGGCTCCCTGCCCGCGAGCTGGGTGATGCCTGCCCCAAGACACACTGCTTCTTCAGGGCAGACACGGAGTGTTTAGCACCAAGGCAAATGCCTACCCTGGTTTGCTTGGTGGTGCCACACTCTCAGCTTCAGGACAGTTGGAAGCGCTGTGTTGCGAGCCGTGCCGGGAGGGCTATGGTTACCACACCAGGCAAAATATTCCTCTGTCCGCATTAAACTGCTTTGGGCATTACAGACAAATCCATTCAGGTGAGGAAAGTCCTCTTCCCACTACCATAAGCTGCCAGGGTAGCCATACCCACAGAGGTGCTATTTTAATTCTAGGCAGACCAACAGGTGGGGCATAATGTGCCAGGGGCGACACAACCAGCCCAGAGGCTGCCCCAAAGATGTCTGGCACATGAACTCCAGGCCGGAGGAAATCAAATCATTGCACTGTATCCTAGTTTCAGCTGGGATAGAGAGAATTTTCTTCCTCACAGCTGGCTCAGTGCTGTGCTTTGAACTTAGTATGAGAATAATGTTGATAACAAACTGATGTTTCGTTTGTTGCTTATCCTAAGTTAAGGGCTTTTCAGATTCCCATGCTCTGCCAGCGAGCAGGTGCACAAGAAGCTGGGAGGGAGCACAGACAGGACAGCTGACCCGAACTAGCCAAAGGGATACTGGAGTTAAACCATAACACATCAGCATTTCTGCTAGAAAAAAGAAAAGTAAGAGATTGGATAATAGTTCTGCCACCTAGAAAGAAACACAGTACGGGTGAGAATGCATGGCAGAGAGAAGGGATGGCAACAGGGGGAGGGAAACATCCCTGGGTGAAAAACCTGGCTAAAAATAAAGAAAATACCAGCAACTTTTAGAACCTCTTCCTGCATCTTTCCAAAATCACAAAAATTTAAGCTTTCTCTCTCTTTTTTTTTTTTTTTTTTTTTTGGGGGGGGGGGGGGCGGGGGGGGAAAACAAAAAAAAAAGGGGGGAAACAAAAAAAAAAAAAAATTGGGTTCAAAAT
>JAAGNO010027629.1:0-11376 GCA_033439905.1 Ceryle rudis
AAAAAAATACTTTCTCCTTGTCTAAACTTTTTGCTCTGCAGGTGATCCAAGCTTCATTCATTGAGAGAATTTTAAAAATTAAAAAGTAAATGAATCTGAGCCAAATGAATATTTGGAAAAAAAAAAAGGGGATTTTGTTAAGATCACAGAAGTGGCACCGGCAGCGTGATTTCCCTCCCGCCCGGGCCGATGCATCCAGCCGCCCGCTCCTGTCGCAGCCGTGGTGACAACACCGCCCTTCAAAGACGGCCCAGAGCAGCAGGGAACACTCCCGGTCTCAAGGAAGAAGAAAACTGATGGCCCGTAAGCCGCCGCCAAATTGCTCATCGGACATGGCGAATATAATGATATTAAAGTGTGTGCGAAGCAGTTAGCGGTAATGGATTAACGTTGACCATGTTCCTTGCCTATCCCTTATTCTCATTGCATATGCAACCTCGAGTGCGGTTCTTTGATTAGGGGTAACATTTTCCTCATCAACTAACACTGATAGCACAAAACTCAGGTAGTTACCAATAGAAAGCAAATAATGTAGGTGAGGGTTGTTTTTCTTCAGAAAAATTGTTCAGTTTCATATAGCAATATGTTTTTAATTAAAAAAAATTTTTTTTTTTGCTTCCAAATCTCAACCGGGAGAACCAGTTGTTTGTTGAGCAGTACCCAGTGCAGTCATAACAGCCCATAGCCATCAATGGAAAAGACTAGAGAGTTTCCTGCCACAGCTCTGATCACAGGCCCATTGAAGCCCCTCCCCTGATATCTGACAGAAGAAACCGCTACTTAGTAATACCCATGGAATCTAACCATTCTAATCGTTGAGGAAATCTTACCTACTTCTGTCTCCTAATGTGGCACAAGCATGGAATACCATGAAACACACCTGAGTGTAGTAGAAACTCAGCTTTTTGATGAGAGTTGACTTTGAATAAAGGCTGGCCAAGAATACCTGAATTAATCATCCAGAGGAACCTTTGTGACAGGCAGCTCTATTCAATAGGAGGGCAAAGAGCCTTTCATCTTGCCCTAACCCAAGTAAAAATGAAGCAGGAAGGGTCCCAGCCACAGACTATGGAAACAACATCAGAAACAAGGTGTTCACTATCCCCACAATGATGTTTCTCAACTTGCTCCAGTATTTTCCTTCAGAGACTTCAGCCTGTCAAGCCTCCTCAAAACTTCATATAGATTAAGAATTTATTTCAACTTTCCAGACAGCAACAGTTAAAGCATAAAATTCCTTTCTATTTTGCCATCCTTTTTGAAATGTTTTCTTTCTTTCCAAGGGGTCAGTGTTCAGAGCATCTCACTTCTCAAATATTAAGCAGCTTGGTATTTCGTGTTTCATCTTCATATTAAGTCTTAGTGGACTCCATCCTGACTCTGCTCCAGCCTAGCCTGACCTCCTAGATATTCAATGTGTTCAGGTTAAGTCTGGAGTATACAATTATACAGTTGGAACCAAAGTTCCTACATTTTGAACTGAAAATCCCACAGTTCGGACTAATCTCCTTTCTCATCTTCTTTTTTTGTTTTTCTTTTCCTTTTTTCTCCTAATACCTAATGTATTTTATACACTTCAGTAGGTGGCATTTACCCTACTTCCTCTCCTCTAGCAACAGACATACTATCTGCCCTTCCAGTGCAATGTTCTGTAAAAGTCTCAAACCAGATTACGGGTTCTTAAATGTTTGAGGCTTTTTTCTTATCTTTTCCCTTCCAAACATTGTTCCTCATCCTGCTGTTAACCATTTGCTCAAGCTCAAAATCTCTTCATTTGAAGTTCAGAGAGTTGCCCTGGGGAACCATCACTGGTAGGAGGTTAAGCTTAATTGCACAGTGATCAGTTACTAATGGAGATCCAGCTGAAATCTTTTCTGGTAGCTGTGAACTATTGAGAACCTACTCAAGGCCTCTGAAGAGCACACTTCTGCTGGCAGTAAAACAAGATCTGAAAACTTATTATGTATTGCTCCTCCAGAGCATTTGTAGATGTTTTCAGTCAACCAGCCATTACTGAAACAGCTAATAATCTATTTGTCTATCGCTTTATTTAGCACACTAACATCATTGTCACTGTGACGTTTGTGATAAAGCAAAAAAAACTTTGTATGTTACTTCTATTTCTAGAAGAGTGCAACCAAACATAATAAAATCCACAAACACACACTGTCTACTATCCCATCCCAGTGTGACAACAAGCTCCACAGAAGAGACGCTGAAGTGTATTCAGTATGTGGGCAGGAAGGAATAAAGTGGAGATAAAATAAACTCTTGTAAGGAACTTCAAACAAATGGATTCGTGAGGGGCTGAGGAAACAGCAAAATCCAGGAAATGTTTAAACAACTAAAGTAACCTCAGGATAACCATTAATACTCCATCGGTGATGAAAAGAAGAGGCCTGGAGGTGGAACAGAGAAAATTAGTCAATTATTTTAAAAGATGCACACAGCATAGTACTGTGCGGTTAGGATGTGCCAGAATACAAGGTAAAAGGATAGCAAAGCAACTAGGAAGGTATCTTGTTGAACGTGGTCTAGAATTTAATTTGGTTTGCTCTTTGCTTCCACGTTTTCACCTTAAAGACTTTAAAAGTCTATTAAATAAACTAGATACTGTTTTCTATGGGAGGGCAGAGTTTGAGGGTTTTTTTTACCTGCAAAGCCTGTCTGGTATGGGAATAAAATGAATCAGGGTGAAGCTTGCAAACTGAGGCTGGTCCTGTCTTCTCGAAGACAGAACATCTTCATTCCCCTGAGGCTGGTGCACAGGCAAGACTAAGGCCAGGGACTGCTGTTTGAGCTGGTAAATAGATCTGGTAGTACAAAGTGCCAAGTTTTGGGAGAGACCCCTCAAAGGGTAAATGTACCCCATTGTTGCAGGCAAGAGCCAGAACATCATGAACATATCATTCTTTATGCAGAGTGATCTCTTGAGAAATTCCCTGGAAAGCAAGGTTTTAGAGGTCTTTGGTTCAAGAAGCATATGGAGAATTTGAGATACGGACATTTATCTTCAACTTCTGTGCTCCGTGTAAGCGGACGGATTTGTACCAGAACAGTCTGAAGGGGATCAAGCCTCTAAATTAAGATTCTACAACACAAAGTGATATTCCATGACTGTACATTTTGTTTAGGCAGTTTAGTGGGCATCCAATGATCACTATTGCATCTAAACTGAGTGGTGCAATCCCCACTACATTTAAAGCTTGCAATCTTAAAATACCTCAAAATGTTTTACAGGTACTATTCTTTTACTCACCATTGTCACTTTTTTTTTTCCTCCCCAAGTTTTCAGCATTATTTGACATGTAACTTTTTTTATTCCTGACTTTACTAAACTTCATTAGTTGGAAATCCCTTCTCCCAGGGCAAAAGTCTATAGGATCAGATATTCTAAAATAAAGTTAGAAACTGGCCTTGTATCTTATTTGCAGGTGAAAAAAAAATATTTCTACTTACCCTATTCATAAGTGCATAAAAGCCTTTTAAAGTCAATTAAGACAGTCCATAAAAATTGAAGAGGAAAAGCTTTAAAAGTCCACTGATAGGTTTTCTATTAGCCTAATACTTTAAAGCTTCCTTAGCACCTTCCATCAAATGATTTCATTCTGCTTTATGAACACTTCTGGAGCTAGGTATTACATCCTTTTAATATTTGAGGAGATCAACAGTTTAAGTATCAGACCCTTGGAAAAGTCAAGCAACATTGTTAGACAATGTTTATAAAAGCAATTAGCCCCAGAGGAACAAAAAACCTACTTAAAGCAGAAATAAGTGGAGATTCCAGAGTGGTCAGGTTTCTATTTAGCTTTCAAGCTAACTCATGGCTAGAATACAAAAATGTAAGGTTAGACATAACTGAGAATGAGACCAGTGGATGACAATGTAGCAACCACAGGCACCTGTATAACAGCATTTCAGTGTTCTGCATTTTTTTTTCCCCCCACTGTATTCTAGCTAAAATCCAGATGGCTTTTTTCACCTTCACGTGGCTAGATAGCCCAGTTCCAAGATACCTGAGAGACCTGGAATTCCCAGAACAGCTTCTGCACACTGGATTCATCAGCCTCAACCACAAGAGCTACACGTGCAGATTTTCCAATATTAGCATAACAGATCAAGGCTAATCAAAATGCAGCTTTTCTAAAGCACTGCAGAGTTCTACTCCCAAACTTACAGTTACAGGCCACCGTGCAAAAATTACAAGGTTCTGCTGAAAGAAAATGGCCTTTGGAAAACAATGTCATTGATCTAAACACAGAGAAGAGATACTTTCCATCCACTGAATGGTGGTGGTACAGAAATTTATCAGAGCCAGCCTTTCTGAAGTTCTGTTATGCCCAATATTCTTCTCATGATTATATGTATTACTGCAATATCTGAACTAGGTGACTACTAACTGCTCACTCTTTCATCAAAAAGGCAGCTATATTATGTAGCAGTCTTTGCTGTCTATGTTGAGACAGGAAAGGTTCAAAGAAATGGTCCTTGCAATTAAAGCAGAAGGTAGTGAGATTCTAGATGGTTATTAGTTACTATTGAAATCTGTTATACCTTCTTGTACTGATGGCTGCTGCACACTTAGTGCACAGAAAAGTTTTAGCCTTAATTTAGAAAGTACAGTTCCACCAAAGAAACACCTGGCACTGCCTTTGGTACTCATGGTTTTCATCCCAGACCTGAGACCAGGCAGTTAAATCTTGAAGAAAAAAAAAAAAGGCAAAATCTAAGGAAAAAAAAAAAAAAGGCAAGATCTGAAATAACTACTTTTTATAAGTTTGCTAGAAGATGAAGCTTCCATATGCCATTATGCTCCGTCCAAAAGATACAAAGATAACTGAAGCTAGATGATTGATTGCTATGATAGGATGGCAGCTCCAAGAAAGGAGGACAGTAAAGAAGTATTTTTTTTTTTGGAAATGTTATGTGAGACGATCAGAAGTGAGTAAAGAGGTTCTCTAGAGCCATCTAAATGCAAAGACCAATTGCAGATACACAAGAGAAAACAGTACATTTTTCAAAATGTTTTGACCCCACCATCAGTCTACTATTTGCCTTGCTGAGCTCAGATTCAGTTGCATGCTCTTCTTCCATGAGCTAATCCCATCTAAGCATTGGGTCATCTTGATAATTGAAGTTATGTGAAATAGGCAACTGAGTGAAGTACAGCTGATTATTCAAGAAGAAGAAGGAAAAAAAAAAAAAGTGCCAGGATTTTAAAAGCTAGATTACATGAATTTTTGCTCATCTCAGAAACGCAGGAAATTATTTTCCTTGAATTCTGCAAGATCAAGTGTGCCACTGATTAAAACTTTGTCTGCTGAAGTGGAAGAGCAGAACACTGATGAGTTTGATTGTCCTGCAAGCAAGATATTTTCAATGAGACTGTTAACAAAATGAAGCTACTATGATAATTTAATTCCTAGTTCAGGCCTTCCAGCAGCTTTTCAACATGAGTAATCTCCATCAGTTCAATACCCCCAAAATTATAAATAACAACCAGTGAATATGTGCCATTGAAACGTAGGCAGGCATGAACTTAGGAGGTAGTTCATAACTGTTATAGTCTCACCACCAATTAACAATGTAAATAAATTACTAAAGCCCTATCAGATTATAATTTCCTCAAAATAACATTTCTGTGATTTCTGTGATTATAGTTATGAAGTAACTATATGAAGTAACTAATCAAAAGGGAGGGGGGAAATCCTAGAATAACCTGAATTAGCAGCAATCAAGATGGTTGGCTTGTCATGAGCCTCTGCCTCTAGTGTAAGTATCTTTACGTCTGAGAAAAACCCCACAACTATTACACCTGCTTCTGGGTACATTCAGGTCACTACCAAAATACTGAGTGATACAGATGGAATAAGCTCACCACTATTTTATCCATCATGGTAAAGATGTCATCTAAGAATGAATGTACTGAAAGGTATGATGAGATCTCTTGTCATCGCTCAGATAATGAAAGAAGATAAAAGGCATATTATTCAAAGCTTATTGATAAAGCCGTAGCACCTCATCATCACAAAGTATATTACAGACGTCCAAAAAATATTTGGACGCTCCTTTGGCACTAGATGGTGTACTGTGTGGGAGGAACACAGAGGAGGGAGGAAGACTCCCACTCACACGCTGTAGAACTTAGGAAAACTGCATTTAACCGTCCTTTGCACAGTCCCAAGAAAAGCTTTGATTAATACAGAACTCCATTTTTACACAAGAAATACCACAAAGAGGCAGCAAACTCTCAGAAATAATTGATAGATATTTCAAAGGAATTTGACAGATCATCAATTCTGGATTTCTTTGGTGACATCATTCTGTTTGATCCAACTTAATAAGAAACCTCACTAGGTGAAAACCTAGGCAGGCTTTTGTACCAGACACAGTATTGCAGCTTGTAAGCATGTGTCCTTTTTGTTCCATATTGCCCAAAATCAAGGGAAGAAGTAATCAGTTTTCTTAAAGCAGGTTAAAGGTAGATAGAATGTCTCTGCAAATACTCGGTTTTAATGTCAAAGTTTTGGAAGTAGCAAGAACAGAGATTTGTTGCTGACTTTGTTGCTAATTTAAGAAGTTCTGTTCTGAGTCTAGACAGCCCAGCATTGATAAAGTTGTTTTTATAATCAAATTAGTTTGATCAAGAGACTGCTAAAAAAAGCAAATTAATTTGAGACCTCACTGTACCTAATGAGAGATCTAACTATTAGTCTTACATCAAGCCAGTGGACTACAAACGGTTGGATCCTTAAGCTTTACTTGCAAAAATAATATTCATTGCAGGCAATTATCATGTGAAGAACAAATATGATTATGAAGTAGACCATTACCATTTCACATAATTGAATATTTTCCTATTTACTTTTCCTTCCATAATTCTGCTCCAGAAACAAACAGGATCTCTTCAGGTTGCAGAAAAATCACAACTCTGCCACCACATTATTGTTCAACCTCATACTTGACAATGCTCAAGAACATAGAACATACATTTAAATAGCAGCAAGTCCAACAGGGAGGTTTAGAGGAAAAACATGCGAAGTACAGCCCTGATCTAACATCCAAAATAAAATAAATATTCTAATGTTCTTGTTTCTATTCTTGCATGGATTTTTTCTTCAACACTGGTTCCCTTATAGGGAGAAGCTGTTCACTACCCATAAATTTACTGAAAATGCAATGTCTGGTTTCAACGAACAGGGTACATATTATTGTGAACATTAAGACTGGAATTTTAAAATCTTGCCAATTGTTATCTTTGATTTCTGCTCTTAATCAAAATTATTTTTTTTTAAAAGGATGTAAAAGTAGCAGTAATTTTAAGTTTACTTCCATTAAATTGTGTAATCCAAATAATTCGTCAGAAGAAAGCTGTCAATATCCTCTTGGCCAGCTAGCTGCTCGCAGAGACATTTTGTGAATCGCACTGCTCTTAACCTGCTGCTGCTGCACCAAGTGTCTGCCTTTCAGGAAAGGTTCAGAGCGCATTCATTTTTTTAAAAGAACAATGCTATCCCTGTCATAGGCAAAGGCTTATCAGTTACTTGCTATTCGACACGCAAAATGAAACTGACTCAAAGATGCAATTTCTGAGGTTTGAAAGGTCAAGTTTAGTTTGTAAGTCTTTAAAATTCACACATGAATTTCATAGTAAACATCAGCATCTTCATCAAGCTGAAAGGGTTGCTATTTTTGAGCATAAAACTGGTTACTAATATAAGGAGAAGTGGTTTCAACTACATGGCTGAATATTTAAGTAGAAAAGCAGTCAGGAAATAGGTCCACCAGCAACCCTCCACCCTATGGAGCCCGGTAAGTGCTCGATGCTTTAAGTGTTTATTGTTTATGCTGCTGGAAGCAATGAGGCTGGGAAACATCAATGTGATACGCTTACAAAAAACCCACTGAATTCAAATGGAAGGCGAGAGCCTACTTCAGCTAAAAGAAGACGACCAACCCAAAATAATAAGCGTTTAGAGCCACAGGAAGTATTTATTATCAACATTAATTTGTGCTATGTTTTATTTTTCTATACATCGTAACTACTGCATAGCTTTCATAGCTGGAAAAAAGCTTAAGGAGTCGCTCAGAGACAAGATGTACACAAATGAAAATTATCATCTGTCCAACATACATTCAGTGTTCCTGAGAAACTACCGTAGCCGAGTTGAAACTGCAAAATTAGCACACCTCCCATCAGCAGAACTAGTCTATTGCCGCTGCTACAGGAACGTTATTTTCCTGCTGTTACCATGTTTAGTTTAATCCCTTGATACTGGAAGCTGGGATCTCCCCGATGCCAACCACTTATCTCAAAAGCATCAGTGTAAATTGGAGGCAGCCCAAGCTTGTCATTTGCAAAAGGAAAAGTGAAAAGAGAAGCGCACTCTCATGTAATGGTTTCATCCTGGTTTTAAAGGTGGTCAGTTCAAGCTCAAAAATACCTGACATTTGTATTACTGGGGACCAGTGCTCAGCTTTCTCCCAAAACAGCTCTAGGAAGCATACCTCAAAAGAAAGCTACCGGTGTAAGATGTTTTAATAGAAAAATTAACTAGATTGACCACGTAGATAATTTTTCTCTCTCTGCTTCACAGAAATCCTGTGTTACATACATAGTCCTGAAGTTGAATAATTTTGAAAGGTTAACAGAGTACCGATACAAGATTATATTTCCAATAGTAAAAGGTGTTTATTATTAAAACCTTCAGCCATTCTAAAAGCAAGATAAATGGCTATTCCTCAGAAATCACGTAAGTGAATAAATTCACGTACTTTAGGATACAACTCTCTGCTTCCTAGTGTCATCGTGTGGCATGGCTTTTTATTGCTGAAGTGTCAGAAAATGAAGAAAACTACAGCAATCTGATTACAAATTAGTAATTGTAGCTTGACTGGACGGAAGGAAAATTCTTTGCCCTTTGACTTCTGTTAAGGTATCTTTTCAAATTACACACTGAAAGCTAATTTCAGCATTTTTGCTTTAAGCTGCATTTCTCCCGGCATGTAATGAGCAGTCTCCGCCGTGTAGCAGTGCAGGTTGAATATTACACATCAAGCACTGATGTGGTTTCACAAGCCCCGATCCAAACAGGTAAAAGCTGATCAGAAATCATGGTATTGCTGTCACACAAAGCTGACCAGACTGGTACAGAACCTATCAACGCATCTGTTAGCCTGTACCAACAGCTCTTCAACGTCAGTGAGTAAACACAGGTACAACAAATACATTCCTGTAACTCCCAAAGGAATTTTAGCGCATCTTTTGCACTGGTGTATATACAGATTTCCAAAAAACAGAAGTTCAGGGGGTTTATGACATTGAGACATAGCAAAGCGTAACTCACCATTTATTCTTCTGACAAAAATTCTAAATGCTATAAAATCCCCACAAATCTAAATACACTATAACTAGTCACTTCTTTGTATCTCCATAATGTTGATACGTATCTAAACACAGCTTTGTGTACTCAATCATTAGGAACTACCTCTGTACCTAACAAACCTAAATATACATACTACCTCACATCAATATTAGCCCTTTTCTGCTTTGAGGTATTATACAGAAGCACAATTAAGACAGAAGACTCTCCTCTCTTCAAAAAATATACTCCTTTCACTTAGTACTCTCTTCCTATCATCTAATCCATTCTGTATTTTCAAAAGTCCCACACTATAAATAGTTTATTTTATACAAAACAAGTATTTTCAAAGCTCACCAGAATTCCTCGGGTAAAAAACCAAACCAAACCAATAAAAATCACTGCAAGTAAACAAAGTACTGCTTTTCAGTTTAGATGGTTCCAAAGCAGAAAACCAACTAATCCTAAGAGAGCAATTCCCCAGGACTCAGAAGCAAACACGCTTACGCCCCAGCTAGTGGTCTGAACGCTCTGGAGAGACATCAGTAAGGCAGGGAGCACGGCAGAGCAGCGAACAGCCGAAGCTGGTCAGGGCAGTGGATGTGCTTTAACTCAGGATCCCTTGCTCGGCAGGACAGCAGGAAGAGCCACAGGGGCTCAGTCAGCTGTGGCATGTCACAGAACTAACTGCACGGGAAGCTGAATTTCTGTTTGACATTAGCAAACTCCTCTGGTATATTTTGCAATTTCCAGCTTCCCCCCCACCGACTCATTGCAGGGTGAGTAGCCAAAACCAAAGCCCTGATGATGAGCAGGACCATGGGTGTTTTTGACTGTTCTAAAAGGGAGGCAGTGGCCTTCATACACTCATAGATAAGTGGCCTCATTCCTACACCTCATTCTTGGTCTCCTTTTGTTTCTCTGGGCAAACATTTTTGAGTTTTTCCATCAGAAAAATGGGAATGAGGTTTTTGCCTTTCAACACTTATGAAAAAGCAGGGCTTTTCTAAAACACAAGTCATTCTGCATGCTGCTGTTGTATTCCCAAGGTAACCACAGCGAAGAAGGTTCCTGATAGTTTCCCTTTAGGACCTAGAAAGCATCTTTCTCCAAGAAGCCATGCTGACTCTTGCATTACTCCTTCAGAGGGCCAGTTACTTCAAGAACTTGCTCCCTTCCCACTGCTATATAGCTCTGAAGTGACATCAAAAGACAGTGAAGTATGCAGTGACTAAGATATCCACAGTGATTTAAGTGAGTGTCTGCCCCAAACCCTTAAATACCTTGAGTTGATAGCAATCGGTGTGGTGCAGCAGAACAGGCACAAAGACACTCCAACTCTGAACCCATTCTGCACTATGTGATTGTTAGTGAAGAAACAACTATGTATTTTGTACGCAGTCTGGTATAAGAAAATGTTTCAGTCCTAAACTTAGGCACTGCAAGCACTTTGCCTGTCAGCTCTCCAGTAAGAGAATCGTGACAAGTAACACGCTAGTACCGAGTCCACTAGATTCCCCCCATGCTGGAGCTTCAGTACCTTCTTGAAGCACCAGCCTCCCGATTCCAGCAGAGTCCCAACAGCCAAGCTGCTTCCCATAGCTCACATTCCTGCTGCTAGGAGAGAGGGCACCAGGCTTGCTCTGACCCCGGTGACAGCTGGGACACCCGACAGCCCGCCAATTAAGCCAGTGCCACCGGTGCACCCCAGTGCCTTTCAGTGGCTTGCACAGGTGTCCCTGACTTAATTGGAAGGTGGCAGGGTTGCACAGCTGTCAGAGGACCTTCCTTCACCCTGCAGTATTTGCACTCCTAGTAGCAAAGATACAGGAGAGGGAAAGATCCCAGGTTGGCTGTCACAGTCCAAGATGAGTTTGTGGGTACGACAAGAAAAAGAGAAAACAAACAAACAAAAAAACCCACTACCCCCCCCCCCCCCACACAAAAACAAAAAAAAAAAAAAAAAAAAAAAACCAAAATCTCCCACTACTGAGAATCCCCACAACGATCGAGG
>JAAGNO010027631.1:0-21086 GCA_033439905.1 Ceryle rudis
AAGTAATAGACAATTACTTTAATATTTTATAATAATTTTAATTTTAATTTTTTTATAATCACTTTACATATTTTTTCTAAAGTAATAGATAAAGATCTGAAATATGATTCTTAATGTAAATTCAAAAGGAGACTGGTATTGTAGCCTGGTCTGCAGGTTAGCCTCTTACAATGACAGAAAACCAGAGGAGTCCCTCACAGAACGGTTCCGATAGATCAGCACGCAGAAATGGGCTCCAAAACAACACGACGATGTAATGAAATACTATATATGATTATAAAATAAAGTGCAATCATTTTTAAGTGAATACGGCGGTGCTTAATCAAAACTAAGTTTGTCAAACCCAGTCTATCCAACAGGAACAAAAATCAACAACACCACAACAAAACAAAACATCCCAAAATAAAACACAGAAAAAAAAGACATTCACAGGAAGGGAGATCTTAACACCATCCTAGAGAAATTAAAACCAACATAAAAAGTTCACTGGCCTTTTTTTTGTGTTACTACAGTGCTGCTGATCATCACATTGCTATTATCAACACATCCAACTACTCATACACAGAATATCAAAAGCCAGGCAGAACTTTGCTTTTAAAAAAAAAGAGTCAGTTGTAAAAGCCTTATTCATCACTATCCAGCCTTTTCTTAATTCTTCTACAGCAATATCAAAAGCTCTTCCTGGTGAAATCCTTTTCATATCAGAAACTTATATAAATCTTGACTTCAGCATAAGTTCAGGATTAAATGATGAGTCAGAAAAATAAGCGAATTCCTGGCACAATAGGCATCCGTGGTATTAAAACAGCAAGGGGAAATCTGAAAACTACGTGAAAAGAACACTGTATTTTAGTTTATTAAAGTCAACATAACTATTTAATCATTCTCATAGCTGCATTTGTTTAGAAAACACTGACCAGCAAAGTTCTGTCCGTGTTCGCCAGTGGTAGGAATTGTGATCACAGAAGTAGAAATTTGCTTCCAGATTTTTCACCCGCCGCCACTCAAATCTCATAAACCTGTCAGAATTGATCATCTAGATTAGAAATGTTTCAATAAATTGTAAAAAGCCATTTCAGAGATTGTCATTTAACAACTTGAATACCTAATGGATTTGAATAACTGTGGCAGGCTAATGGATCAGAAGTAATTTTTATTTCTTCCTAAAAGGAATTATTCACTGTCTATAAATATTTCAAATATACATATTTTAAAATTCTATATTTTGCATTTGGCCACATGTTATGTAAACATGATGAGTCCAGAGAGGAAAAAAAATTCTCATTACAAGCTTCTTTATTCTGCTTTATTGTTCCTTGTGATCTGTGATGCACTCTGAAATGGCAGGATTTTTTTAAACTAGAATGACAATTCTTTTCCAATATAGCCTGGGTTTGAGAGAGTGAAGTCATTCTTCTTACTACAAAGGAGATTGCACTTCTTGTAATAAAGAGTAGTGCTCATTTTAACCCTCAAATACTTGATAAAAAGCTTTTTGATGCCATTTTGTAAACCTGGCGTATTTCATTTAATACAGTTATTGGAAGTTGTGTTTGTAATTTGTTCCAGGACCGTGTAACTAAAGCAACTACTTATTGGGAAATAACATTTTCAGAAAAAAAAGAATAATAAATTCCTGCAGTAAGTCCTAATGGACAGAAATTATACTACGGTTTTAGTTTCAGTGGAGTTTGTAACTGAGGAGGACACTCAAAAAGGAGAAAAGGTACTTAAGGTATTCATTTTGAAACAATTGAATGAGGCCCTTGTCATCACAGCAGGAAAGAAACAGAAAAGCACTTAAAGCCACTGCCAGTACAAGTAATTTATTTTAGCAATCATCTCCAAAGTTATACAGGAAACAAAATTCAAAGGAAATAACTAATGATAGTTGATTAATCTAAACTCCAGAAGTCACTACTTTATAGGAATGGGGTACGTATTAAAAATTCTCACAATGCAAACGATATAAAATGAAGTGTATCAGAAGATGTTTTTTAAAGCCAGCTAAAAATAACTTACATAAGCACCTTAGCTAGGGTGAAACCTTCAGGAAGTACAACCCATGAGGCCAGAAAATGCATATTCCCAAGAATTCAAAGCACACATTTTTGTCATTGCTTTGACTGAAACAGTCTTTTAGTTAAGGGCTTTACCAAATAACTAGTAATTATTTTAGAAGTTCCACAGGACTTAGAAAATTATTAGTACACTTCCCATCTTTAAAAGTAAAAAGAACCTGTTTCTGGTTCTGTCACTATTTAAATTAATCTTCTGTCTGGTAAAATGCAAATACAACTAAGTGAGAATATTATGTCATACTTTAGAAAACTGCAACAACTCAAATACTCTTCTATCCAAAGCAAAATCTAACTACCCAGAATCCAGTCTTCGGGGTCTTGTGGAAAACCAACTTGGTAAGAAGTCTCAAATTTAAAAGCTGTACAAGTTAAAGAACAGAATAAAATCTAGGGTGAGAGGGAACACATAAACAAATGTAAAACTAGAAGAAGGATACATGAATCACCTAATCATCTTGGTTTACACTTTCTTTTAAAGATGAACAATTAAAAAACATACCAAAAAAAAAAAAAAAGGTTCACACGAACAGAAACAAGTTTGTGCTGCATAGATTTCCCTTTTTCTCCCTCACTTTCTTTTTTATACGACCGTTTTGCTATAATATAATTAATGCCCTGTCTGGCCTTTCAGTCAGTCAGCTCCCTGTCGGGGACGTCATAGCACTGAAATGACACCGGTGTGTCATGAGATCCATGCTCAGCGCTTTACTTCTTTCCCAGCTGTAGACCCATCACGTTGAACTGACACTGCAAGTTACTCAGCATTACTCAATCTTTACACCATCCCTTAGCCAATGTCATACTACAGAGCAGCACCACAGAAATGACCTGTCTTCTTCTAGCTTGCCATCTACCTTTTACTTCTGAACCTTTATTGGCTGAACTTGCTGGACTTTGATGGCTCAAACCCAGCAAAAGTACCAGAAGTGCACTGATGCTAGAAACTACCACGAGATTGCTGATGCTGTTAGATTGCTGAAGTAAAGAAGTCTCTTAAAGTAGTTCTTGCCTTAACATACTCAGAACAGCAGTATTGTATGGACACAGATGATGCTATCCGGGTCCAGAAACTCATCAACAAGTCTCAGAGCATCTCTTTCAGGACAGTGAATTTTCACGCTGATTTCATAACTATTAATTTTGACCTGTACATTTTAAAACCTATTTGTTTTGCAGTACTGGTTAGAAAGTTTGCTGCGTTTCACATCTCAGTGCATTCAGGAAGCAAGTGTCATTCATATTCATATAACTCTGGTAAACCCAGCCCAGATAATCCATTCTTGTCATCTTTGGTTTGTTAATAATGCTTCTAAATGACCCAAGTTATTTTACAAGGGAGCAGACATATTTCTGTTGTCTGCCACAGAAATATTTTACCCATGTCACAAAAGGCTTTAGAATAGTCTACCAGGCTCAGGGTGAGTGATGGCTACCATTCATTTCTTTTTTCACCTTTGCAATATACAACAGAAATTGAACAATGCAAGAACAAGTGTGATGAAATTAAGCTCACCTGAGTTTGAGGACAACAACATTGTGGGCTTTACCCATCTTTCAAAAAAAGGGCTATGGTTTTATTTTTAGGGAAAAAAAAAAAAAGAGGATAGCTTTTAACTCTGAACTGGCCCAACTAATAACAAGTGAACTCAGCTTTATGCTGCAGATGTAAGCACAACAGAATTATGAAGAAAGGTCTTTCAAATGGGTGTGCTTTACAAAAGGGACACTTTCTGTGTACAGACACAATTAGTGGCCTCCTTAGTGACTCTAATCTGAGACCAGAACCTTTCCAGACCAGTTAGTCACTCTGGCACATGTCAGGGGTAATTCTGAGTTACGTTTCCCATGGTTCTGGGGGATATTCCTTCCACAGCACTTGGCAGTACATCAGTGATTTCTGCACTTATTTAGTATTATCCTTAGGTTTTAGTCT
The DNA here is from genome assembly GCA_033439905.1 of Ceryle rudis. Classification (NCBI taxonomy): domain Eukaryota; kingdom Metazoa; phylum Chordata; class Aves; order Coraciiformes; family Cerylidae; genus Ceryle; species Ceryle rudis. The sequence continues at coordinate 4,015 of JAAGNO010027631.1, forward strand.
GTAGGCTTGCTGGTGGACTTCTGGGCTGAGTTCTTTCCTCCAAAGCCTCTTTTATCAAAGTTAACCTTTTGTACCAAGTGAAGGTCTCTCTAAAACACACTGAATATGTGCTACACCTCCGTTTGCTTGTACCTCTGTGGGGAGGGAATAAGAAAGAAAATTTTGTATTTATGTTTTATTGGTAACACTGTAGCCACAAAAGAAAAAAATATCAAGAAGAGGTTTTTCTGGTTTAGAATAGCTTTCTTGTGTTCTCTGTTATTTTGTTTACGATTACTAAGCCCTACTTTCAATATGTTTTTGGTTTTCCTTGTTGACAATTTCACTATTTCATTTTTTTTGCTACTTTGAGGGTTTTTTTCTTTCCATTAATGTTAAAAACCATCTAGATCTATCTGTTTCTGTTCATAATAGTTTTCCACATTGTGCTGATGAACTGTTTCTCTCTTCTACCCAAACTATTCCTAGATACATTGCCAGCTATATCTCTGAGAGTTTCTCCAAGTTTATTCCATGCGAGTTTTTGACCTTCTCTCCACTGAGCACTCTACCCAATGCAATAACTGGTTATTCTCTTCATGACTGCATCCAACCCAACACAGAAGCCTCAAAGCTCTAATGAATGGAAAAACATGAAAACATTTCTCATTCCTCTCTTGCAATATTTCAACTAAGTAAGTTAAAAAAAAAATTAAACCATATAGACAGCCAATAAATCTGGCAGTAGCCTAATTTTTCTTACAATGATGCCTCAGGCAAATCAACTGTGACCAAAAAAAAGGGAAAGGATTAAAGCTTTTACTTATCTTCTACATCTTCTCAAACTACTACTCCTCCCAAGGGATTCAAAGTCCTAGTGTTGCTCAGTTCTTCTACCAACCACTGAGCAGAAATATTTAATGATGCTTATTAGACCAATTCTGACAAATCACTCAGGAGTTTCAAACCAAGTGATCATTACTTTTAACAAAAATATAATAAAGATAGCATCTAAGAAAGCTGCAGAAAGTATTAGTCACTTAGCTCTTTCCATAGACCCTTCTCACTCACTGAAGAAACCTTGATTTCCTCTTTCAACAGGAAGTGTATCAACTCTGTTGAATCCCTGTTAAAATTCATCTGGCTTGGCTAGCTATCACTCTTCCTATTCATCAGTAATTTCAAAGAAGTGCTTGTAAAGCTCACATAGCCATTATCAGTAATTTTGGTGCTGTACACACCACTTCCAGAACTAAAAACACATTAGCCGTGCTGTTGACTATCCTACAGATAGCAGGCTAATGCTCATTCTTATATTGCTGGGACCTCTCTGCACCACTCAGTACTTCCATCGTGAGACAGAAGTGTGTTATCTCAGAATATTTTCATATTTTTTTACAGCATTCTGTTTCCATTAGCTTGCACAGCCTGAGCTACTGTATACTTCTGATTGTGGTTGCTTGGATGAGGGCCTATTCTCTTGAGGCGACAATTCACACTTAATCCTTCCAAAGCAAGCACAACTAATGACATAAAGTAAGAAATTCAAAATTTAGACACCTCGCACACATAGATTCACAATGATCGTTCATCTTTGACTATTTAGAGAACTGATGAGACACTACAAACTCAAATTTAAATACGTTTGTTAACGATACGTAGTTCTGTTTCTCTTTTGTATCACACAGCTATATCACCCTCGCTAAATTAATCTCCTTTTTCATGAAGTTGAGCTCGTGGATGAAGAACAACTGTGTGAAAATTAATCAGATCTAAATTAAGATTATACTGTGAGGCGTAAGCACACAGTTTGTGAAAGTCTGCCTTCACATCTATTTGACAAAGTGTAAGCACAACTAGTCTGTTCTTAACACAAGTTACTTAAAAGTTTTTGATTCCTCAGTGATGGGAACTTTTCATCATACAGTAATATCCAATAAGAAATACTTATTTTTGTCTAGGAAACTCCATTATTTTCCCCTAGATAACCTGACTCTCTGACCCTTGGATATATTTAGAAGGACTACATCAACATAGTCGTAGAAGTGGACATAAAACAGAACTTAGAGACAAGGCTGAAATCCAGAAGACGACTTTGTGAGTCTTCTGTTAGGACTGTAAGTCTCCCTGCAGAATTTCCTATCGTGATCAAGATCTTGGTTCACCTTTCTGGGTGGGTGTCCCTTAAAAACAAACAAACAGAAAGAAACTGATTTTCCTTTTGAAAACCAGCATAGTTAACAAGCAAAATGCTGCCTGTTACCAGGTGAATAAAGGCTCTTTGTTGGACAAAACACTCGTGGAGCCGGTCCAAAACTGCTGAAAACATTCTCAGAAGACCTAAGAACCAATGAAAGCCCAGGTAACTTATCCTTTGTCTGCAAAACAATTTTCATGACCTTCACTCTTCTAATAAACACCTAGCAGAACATATGCAAATGTTAAAAGTATTTTGCCTTTTTTCATCTACAATTATCTCCCATGAAATGCAGAGGGAAAGAAGAAAATAACCTGTATAAATTAACAGCCATGAATTATTCATTTTTCTGAGTATTAATAATATTTTCATATGAAAAAATGATTCCCTGTCCTGCACATTTGAAATAACCCATGAGGTTTTATGATTCGGGAGTGACAAGGATTGACTGCCCCCCAGGAGTAGATTTTTATTGTTTATCATTCAAACATACCAGCTACATCAAAGTTTTACTTTGCAGATACGTGTTGTTTCTGCCATGTACAATTCCTGGTGTTTTAAAATAAATATTTCACTTTTAAATTATGGAAGCAGCCTCTGATTTCTATTAACAGGAAGCAGACTCCTACTCATATCTTCTGTATATTTTGCTCACATCATAAGGCTCGGTGTGATTTTGTTATTCATTGTCAACATCCAAGACTCAGATATATTGATGGGAAAATGAGTCAGTGATAATGGTTTTCAAAGTAAAGTTAATTAAGTATGAATGTTATTAAGTAACATGCTTTTCATGAACTCAAAATGCAAAATAATTGAAACTACTAGTAATGATCCAGCTCTAAAATAATGGAAAGAAAGAAAAACCACTGCTTTTATCTATTAATTTATTTTTTTAGCTATCACTCGGAAAGAAAAAAATAACTCGGCCTAGTATCATAAAGATTTAATAAAAACACAGTCTCTTTTATTTGTCTCCAGTGATATTGCAGCCAGGATGCACTAAGTTTCTTTCAAATTTCGGCCTCTGCAGCCAGCCAGTCCATTGCCTGCTCAAGCTGTAGCCAGAGATGGTCTCTGCCATCACTCTCACTCAGGATTCACACCAAAAGGAGACAAGAGAGGACACACAGGTGTAGACAGTGTCAGCTTTCTTTAGGAACCTGAGTTTTAACTGGCTGTAGAGAGGTTTAATATAAGTATCAGAGGATTCTTCTGACCTTCCTATCTTACACAGCTACCCACATACCAGATACCGTATGACTTCAAACAAGAAAACCAAAAGTGCCCTCTTTCCTTGAAAGAAATTGGAAGAGATAAAAGGAAATGCCAAGTTGTATAGAAACTACTAATATAATGAGAAACAAAAATCATTATTGTTGGTATTAAGAAATATATCATTACTTTTAATGAACAAATTCAACACAGTCCTAACTTGCAAGGGCATAGAAATAAAATACAGGTAAATGGCTTGTTATTATCATGAAATAAACCTCTCTAAAATACCTAAAATCCTTTCTACAACATGATAAAACACAAGTCTAGTTGATACGTTACATCGGACTCTCATCTTCAAGCTGAACTGTATGTTCAGGAAAGAATCACCTTCTAAATGTACACCTGCTGGCTGAACTGGCCTGTTGAAGGGACTGTAACAAATTATGCATTTAATACATTTAGTCTGGTCTTTAATAACCAAGAAATAGAAAACTCATCTCAGTTGATACAGAACTTTTGTGGACACACAGAATATTGTACTGATTTCATTCTGACTGACAGGCTCTGTATTGCCCAGAAGACGGTAGAATAAAATCACTTCAAGTCAGGAACTGTCTTCGGAGATATATCATTTAACAAAACATTAAGCAGAAAGGAACAAAATTGCTCAGCGTGAAAACTTCAGAATTAACTAAGACAAGTTCAGGACAAAATTTAGTCATGGGATGAAAGTGGAAAGACATTAAGTGTTACTAACTAATTGAATTTTTCTCCATTAAATAAAAATGAAAGATCTGGTTGCTGTTGTAAATGTAGCCCATCAAGTTAAGAAATTGCTAGTTATATTCTCTCAGAAAAGATTTTATTTTATGGAAATGGAGGCTGAAGTTAGAAGCCTGAAATGTAAGCCTTACTATCCTGTCAGAGGTGGTGTACTTCTCAAAAAGATGAACCAGAAGGAAGTTCAGCCACTGGGCTACAGAGCAGATTGCTTTGCTCATTTTCAGAAGTGACAGGGATGCAGAAGGTAGGACCAGAGACAGGAGAGCAGTGGGAACAGAGGCAAAGGAATGGAGAGGAACGGAGTGGACGTTACGTGACACTGTCCTGAAACAGCAGCTTACAGGAAATCTGCTCATTGACTGATTTTACGCAATAGTATAGAATTTATTTTATTTGATTGTTTTCATTCACTTCTTCAAAACAAAAACTGTAACCAAATTAAGAAACTGGCCGACATCACAAAGTCAGGAGGATAATCCATTCAAGAGATAACTGGAATAACACCTGGGAAGAACTAGATGACCTTGAAACATGAAGAAACAGAAATGTAATGGTAAAATAAAATACAAACTCCTGAACTGAAGAAATAACACGAATTTCTATGAGGAGTTGTTAAATGCATCAACTAGAACTGAAGCAGGAGAGAAACAAGGGTACCTTAGCGAATCACAGCAAGATCAATAACCAGCAAAGTTAAGCAGTTGTGAAAAATAACAATTAAAAGGTGTTTCAGTCAAGCTATTTCTAGTTGAATTAGGTAAATATAAATGTCATGTTTGCATCACAATGTGATACCTAATTTAAGCTTTCACCACACATACTTAAATACGAGGAACTCACGCTAGAATAGATGTAGAGAATAAGTACTGGTAAGCTGTGAGCAATGACTAGGACATCGCATGAAGTGAGGTTAGATGAAATTCACTTGTTTTCAGCCAAGTAAAATGAAGACCAGGATATGTTTGTTATCTGTAAGTCTGTGGTAAGCAACAGAGGAAAAAGAATGCTTTAATTTAGAGTGTAAAAAGCATGTAATACTATGTAAGCTGTTATTAAGAGATCAGTAAAATTCTACTTTCTAGCCTGCCAGGGAGTGAATTCTGGAAGAGTCTTTTTTAGAGGCTGTCCTGGTTTAACCCAGCACAAAGCTAAACACCACACAGCCACTTGCTCACTCCTCCCCTCTGAGGGATGGGGAAGAAAGGTCAGCTGTCCTGGCTGTGTCTCCTCACAGTTTCTTGTGCCCTCCAGCCTACTCACTGGTGGGGTGGTGTAAGAAGCTGAAGAGTCTTTGAATTAGTGTAAACACCGCTTAGCAACAACTAAATCACCAGTGTGTTATTAACATTATTCTCATCCTAAAGCCAAACCACAGCACTGTACCAGCTACCAGTAAGAAAATTAACTCTATCCCAGCCAAAACCAGAAAAATAGCTATCCCTTATTCTACAACATTTACATCATGACCAGGTCCCACAGTGCCCAGTAATACATCCCTTCCTGAAATAACCTGTTTTCCTGATATACACACACAGACACCATTATCTTAGTCTATGGACCATTCCTCTAAAATGTCTGTTGCATCCATTTAATCCATGTCTTCCGGGCTTCATCTGTCATGGTAGTCCTTCAGGGCAGGAAAGTTGGTGTGTGCTGCTGGATTGTTGCACGCTGAAGACAGTTCTGGTTCCATTACTGCTCACTTGCTCAGTTCTATCATTGCTGGACTTTGCCTATCTTAATCAAGGTTCATTCTTCATTAATCTGGGCAATTTTTATTTTAACACCACTGTGAATTGATGTCTATAGATACATATGGGCTGGGTGTCAAGAAGAGAGGAACAACCTCTTTTCACTTATGCCTTGTGATAGGACGAGGGGCAGTGGAGTCAAGCTTGAGCACAGGAAGTTCCACCTCAACAGGAGGAAAAACTTCTTTACTGTAAGGGTTACAGAGCCTGGAACAGACTCCCCAGAGACTTTGTAGAGTCTCCTTCTCTGGAGACTTTCAAGACCTGTCTGGATGCATTTTCTGAGTGATTTGCCCTAGTTTTGTTCTGCTCTGGCAGGGGGGTTGGACTTGATGATCTTTGGAGGTCCCTTCCAACCCCTGCCATTCTGTGATTCTGTGTTATGGCAGACAGCAGCTTTAGTAGTGATAACATAGAGTATTATATAGTAATTAGCATCATAAAACTCCAGCCATTGGTTATTCTTACTGAAAATAAATTGCCTTAAGGTACATAGCAGACTTACCCATCCTTCCACATTAGCCACCAAGTACACCCAAAGCAAAAGCAATCCTACAGATGGGTTTGCCTTTGTTTGAAGCAGGAATAACCCAGACTATCTTCCCCAGCATATTTTTTATGTGCACTACAGGGGCTTTCCCCCCTTCTATACCATGCAAAGATTTTCACTGGGCAGGGTCAGCTCGATTGGCAAATCCCCTAGTGTTGACTAACCAGGTGGCTTATGCTAAATGTATAGCCCAGTGTTTAAATGTTCCAGCACACATTGCTGTCAGTGTAGTTTTTAGTAGTCCATTTTGTCATGTGATTTTTCCTGGAGGCTAGTGAATGACAGGAGATGTGATAGACCCACTCAACGCCATGTTCTTTGGCCCTGGTGTCTATGAGGTTGTTTCGGAAATGTGTCCCATTTTCTGACTCAGTTCTTTGTGGGGTGTTGTGTCACCATAAGACAAGGCCCAGAATAGTGTTTCAGGCAGTGGCATGGGATACTGGATAAGTTTACGACCATCTGTCCTATTATCTGAGCCTTATATTCCTGTGGGTCTGATGTGCCAGGCCATCAAAATCACACAGTCCAGTAAACCCAGTTGTCCCTTTCCTCCATCTGGCTGGAAGCAGGGCCCTTCAAGTCCTAGTCATAGTATTTGCTGCTTATTGTAAATACGAATCAGAAGTCCCTTCATCAAGATCAGGAGTAAAATCAACCCTTCTACTCAGTTTGGGGAACTGCCCACTGGAGACTGAAGCATCAATTTTCCTGGAAGAACCCCCTTTCTAAATTGTTTTCCCTGCGAATCACGTACCCATGCATCGATCATCCATCAGTTTTGATTAAGTTAAACTCAATTAACTTGTACTACTATTATTAAATTATAGAAAACTGTAGGCTTACAGAAACCAAGACGAAGTTGACTTCATTGGTAGAAGTCACTGTTTTCGTGCTTGCCGTTACTCAGTCTGGCAGAAGTAGGATGGTAAGAGTCCTTAGTGTTGTACTAGAACGTACCTCTGACACTTCAACCACCAGGCGTTTTCCTCCTCTAAGTAAGACAAGTGGCTTGATGCCATTTATATTGAGCCAAATTACTCATAGCAAGTGTATTTTCATGTGCAATAATTCAAATGTGTTTTCCCACCTACAGTTATTAAAAACCTGAACACCCCTAAAATTAGACTATGTGTAGAGAGACAATGAAAAGCCAACAGCCATTTAAGGAGGCAAAGTAGCAAGCAAAAGAGGAGCACATCCTAGTTTGAGTGTCAAGTCAGTATTTACTCATATAATGGTTCCCAGACTGACGGGATGTATAGGGAGAATCTGCTTCACCGTGCAGGGAGTCATTGGACACTGGTCTATACACACAGTAAGACTGAACATCACTATAGTTTAGGCTGTTTATGGTAACTTCTCCTTGTTTCCTTAAATGAATATTTTTCTTTTGTGCTAAGAGTTTGGTTTGTTCAAATTAGTCCGCCTTGCAACACTAGACATTTTTAGAAGTTTAGTCTAGACAGTTTTAAAGAAAGATCATTCCCAACTATATTTTATCTATTTGTCATGTAATTTCATAGTCATCTCTCAGTGGTATCAATTAGCATTAAGATATGCTTTTTTCTTAGCTACACACATCTATTTTTCCATCCTTATATCAATGCTTACTATCATACTACTATGCCTGCATTATTACATTTCAATCTTCTACCCTGTTACTACTGAAAAGCTGTCTGAGCAAACAATCTAAATTGTTATGACTTCTTTTTCCTTTTAACTCAGCAAGCCAGCTTATTCTTCATTCAGGTGAGTGGGTTAATGTCAATGTATCAAAACAGCTACTATATCATTAATTTAGAGTAAACAAGCTTTTTAAACCTAAACTCTTCTTTACAAATGTCCCAGCTCACTGCAGGGAGGTTGGACTACCTAACCTTTAAAGGTCCCTTCCAAGTAAAAGCATTCTATGATTCTATGGCATTTCTGCAAAGCTAGAACAATAGAATCACTGCTGCACAATGTTGAAGAATATACACACTCTTCCTGAAAGTTCTCTCATATATTAGATTTTGGTTTACACATTGAATCTATTATAGCAATTTTTGCCACTGCCACCTAGGGCCACCATTAGTGAGGACAGAAACAGAAGCAGTGGTACAGCAGTAGTTACTGGGATGAATTAATTTTACTCATTTAGAAAGGTGAGCTTGTGACATGCAGGAGGAATTACAGCATCTAGGTTTAAGATGCAGTCTGTGAATACTGTTCCCTGTAAAAGGCATTACAAGACTTTTGCCTTTTGACACATCAGAGGTTTAGCATAGAAGGTTTCTATCAGTCCTTGTGCTTACCAAACGGGAAACAAGAATGCTGGAAGATCATTGCTGCTTCTTAGCGCTTTCAGAAACAGAACAACCCTGTGAAGTACAGAAAAAAAGACAAAAGACCCTGGACAAAGGACACCTTTATCTTCATTAAGTACTTCTAAGCATCTGTAGGGAAGCAGCATGTAAATGCAAATATTGCAATTCAGTATGAAGAATTTACAAGACCCTCGTGATCCACTTGCAGACAGCAGAAAAAAAACAGAAGTGACATAAGTTAAAAGAATGAATAACCTGTAAAATCCGAACTTCTTTTTTTACACTCTCCTAGCATCAAATCCAATACTCAGATGAGGTATTCAGAAAGACCCTGGAAGAAGTAGAACCAAGGATCGCATGCGGAACACTGAAACTGTATTTAGAAATATAATCACTGACCTAGGAATTCCTAAATGGCAATATGGTATATCTGAATGTGTTAAAGTGATGTGGAGCACTGACAAACTGAAAGGGGTTCAGTGAGCAGCCAATGAACACTACACATTCATACAGCTGTTCAGCTACTGCACTTGGGCACTCATTTACAATTCCTACCTCCAAAAGGGCATAAGTGGAAATTTTATCCACCCTGAAATCATGTAGTGCCACTTCATTGAAGAGAAACATTAAATTTAGATAGGTTAAAAAAATAAGGAGCATAGGCTTAGACAACAGTTTTTGCAGATGAACATGACTGCCCTAGGATGTGCAAAAGCAGTTACAGGAGAAATCATACACGAAACAATATGTTTTGAAGCAAGTGGGCATCTTTGATCTATTTCAATACTTGAAAAGTTAATTCATATGGACTTGGACAGTGACAACGTCATATGAATTAAAAATAGCTAAAAAGACCATGACAAATAGGAATGATAAAAAGGAATGTATCAATTTGTGATAGTTTAGCCTCAATGCTTACATAGATAAGATGAGATCAGTATTTTAAACTGAAAGATAAAAATATTCAAACCACCAAAGGGAGATGCAGCTGGTAACAATGGAATATTTATACCAGCACAACATCACTTGAACAAATCGGTGTCCTAATCTGTTTTCTGAGTAGAGCCCAAACAATCTAGAACTGCTCACAACAGTTCCATCCACTTGAACTGACGTCTATAGCTGCATCTGATTCCCAGAGCATGCTCTAGGGCAATTCAAACAGTCCTGACCTCAAATGCAGAGGATACAAAACCGGGCCGTTTTGTTCATTAGTGCATTTTAATGGAATTCCTAGATAGTTTTGAAAATTGAGAAAGAAAATAATATTGGTCATGAAACGTTGATCTTCAAAAAGGTCTTATAGAAGGAGTAATGTATTAATTGGAGCAAAACTTGCCTTTTTTTTCCTTCACTTTGATTGGATGAAAGTAAGGTTTCTTATTTTCCTATACATCAATAATCACATTCTTTTCTGTTTAGTTTGGTAATAAATATGTAAAAAGTAAATAATATCACAATATAACATAAGAATAGCTTGTACAATATTTTCTAGAAATGACCTAGTGCATCCCTTATGTTTTCATTGGTGTTACTCTCGTAATCTTCCATGGACCGTGGACATTTGTTGGTGGAGATGGAAAATGGGGTAGCTATTTAGATTAAATATTTTAAGATATAGACCACAGTGTTCAGCCCCCTTCGGTGTCAAAGGCTATATTCTGTCAATGTAAAAAGAGTCATTCTTCAGCAGTATCAGAAAATATTATTCTAAAATCTCCTTGTGTAACCAGCTGAGATTTCCACTGGAGTCCATTCTGCTGCTGATGATATTTCCAGCAACAGCCAGCACCTTCAATGAACTGTTCTCTGTAGCCAAACTGATTTGACTACTACTAACACTGAACGTCTTATTAATTCAAAACCCCACATTGGTGTAGTGACTACCCTAGCAAGAAAAAACAGTCCAAGAAAGATCTTTCTAATATCTAGGGACAATATAGATTAGAAATTAAACTGAAAAGTAACACAGTTTAAAGTTTCCCTAATGATGTTTCAGATTCTTTAGCGTACCCATCCTAAAAACATCACATACCATTTCTCAAGAGAAATCTACAGAGAAGGGAGTTAGTAACAAGGCTCTGTCTGACTGTGCGCCCAGTTTTGTGCACTACATGCCAGATCTTCTCTGGCAAGGAGAAATTGTACTGCCAAAACCCAAAACCATTACAACTACTTTCTCCTATATTTTGAAAAGTCTGTCAACATACTGAGTCTTGTTTGCATAACATGCAATGCAAAAGCAAGTCCATTTTTTGTACTGTCAAACTTTCACACAGTGTCTGTCCCTTTTCCTACATACCTTTCTGCTTTATGCATTATTCACTCTCAAAAAACCTTTAAAAGAAAACGAAGTCTCCTATCCTCACAAAGCATATGAGTATGTGCAACGGCAGAAGGTCACAGAGGAAGGACTAAACAATTCTGAAGTATTGTGCTTTGGAGGAAGATCTTGTTAGAATGTGAAATTTCAGTCCTATTAAATGAAATTTTAAGGAGTTGATTGTTTTTGGTTTGGGTTGGGTTTTTTTTAGTGATTTAACTGCTTAGTTCTGACAATGTTTTGATTGATCTTTGTCCACGTGTGGTGGTATCGTTACCCTCACTTGATACAGGGTATGAATCCCCTCCCCGGGCCACACAGCAATCCCTTGGAAAAGTACAGGTTCTAGAAGGCTGAAAGGCCATGTACTTAATGCACCCCTTTAATGCCCCTGCTCCTGCCTCCCCTGTTCTCTGGGGACAATAATGACAACTGCCTCCTGCAGTGGACCAGAGCACTGAGGCATCCCCTCGGCACACCTGGCTCCTATTCCCCTCCTCAAACCTGATACACTTGTACCTGGGCTGTGGCCCAGAGGTATGGAAAACAGGACCCCAGTGTCCAGTAAGTTCTGGGAATGCACAGCTGATGGAAAAATACCAGGACCCTCAAGTTCTGGACATGCACAAACCAGAATATTGCAACACTCGAGTTAGGCCCAAATGGAAAAGTACCTGACAGAAGTCAATTATCTCAGACCCTGTAAATAGTGATCCAAAATAAGCCCCTCTGAGCTCTCCCAGATCACAGTGGGCTGCATCCAACATCTCCACTCAGTTGGGACACCTCTCAGGACCATCTGCTGATGAAGTCAATGCGAGACCTGGGCAAAAGCACCTCCCTGAGACAACTCCCGCCTGCTGAGAAATGTCGATGCATTGTGAGTATTTACTCTAAATTTCAAGCGGGAAATTTTGACTATAGGGTCTCTACCTATCTAGGTGGTTTGGTTTATTTTATTCATTAGCTTTTATGAGTGTGGGGATCTACATATTTCACTGACCAAGTATTTCTGTGTCTGTATGCTTCATGTTTTTGTATATACACATGCTTTGGTTGGAGATATCTGGGAGTAAGTTAGCGCAAATCATGTCATCCTTAAACCTGTATTTAAGTCTGTTCTACTAAATTACTTTTTATAGTAAGTGATGCTAAAATCAGCCTTTGATTTATCTCATTTTATTAATAAATTTTGAGTTGCTGATAAACTGTCTAACATACTCATCCATGACACCGTGCCTCTTCAATCAAGCCCAGTGTAACACTCACTACTATGTAGGTTAAATACAATATAATTACTGAAGTAATTATATATATAAGTATAATTGTACGGTACATACTGTGATGGGAAATTACAAGTTAAAAGTAGGCAGCGATAGTTTACAAACTTATTAAAATACAAACAAAAAAAACACTAGTTGAAACATTAGGGATAGTTTGGAAAGCATCTACCGGTGAGAAGTACAAGATTTTGGGAGTCTAGATAGTCCTTTTACATTTGGCTCTCTGGTGGGAGAAGCCATTCATTCCTCTCACCTGCAAGACGTATATATTGATTCTGAGAAAATTCACCTTCTACAATAGAAAATCCTTCTATCAGGTCAAATACAAAGCAGGCCTAGTGTTTGGTATAACCTAAAAATACTCCAAAATTAAAAACTCTGTGAAACTGAAAGGTAGGAAAAAACCTCTTGGATTTAGACTACTTAGAAGACATATTTCCAAGTCACATATACTATTATTAGCTGTGTTCTGAGTGCATTCTGCTTTCTGAATGTGAAGGTAGAAGAAAAGGCTAAAAGACACATATTGTGCAAGGACAGCCTAAATCAGGTAGTTAAAAAAAAATAATAATAGTCTAAGAATGATAAATATAATTTCCAGAAAGTTGATTTTTTTTTCTATATGCAGTGTTACATTTTAGTTTTATGCCAAAAATACAACTTTCTAGGTATTTATAAAAATGATCCACAAAGAAACTATAGCTGATAAAAAAAAAAACAAACACCAAACCATAATTGTAGCCTAATTGGAATTTTGGTACAGCAAACGTTATTCTTGTCCTTTCCAGTCTCATTCATACCTGCCTTACCATCTTTGTACCCCAACAGTGAAATCCTGTCTTTGAGATCACGTTTGTCACTTTCCTAGAATTCTCTATGAAGGAATTACAAGATCATATGTTTGATCTTTACTAGATTTAAGATCTAGTTAGGACTAACTTGCTTTGATGGGTCTGGGGACTCACCAATGGAAATTCAGGAGCATTATTAAGATCCCAAGAGTTTCCACTGTGTCTATTTCTCTCCTTTCTTTCTGTGGTCAAAGCTTCCCTTGCAAGACGTGTTTTCTCATTATGTCATTGATTTCCCAAGGAGGAGCTTTGTTGCTTGTAAAAAAAGTGTGAAGACTCCCTCTGTCATCCAGGTAGAGGCAGACACATCCAAAGCTGATCTGCCCCACCTGAACGTAGGCTAGGATGAATCACCATGTGGAAGTGCAATTCTTTTCACTGACCATTAAGAGTTTACCCAGTCAGCTTTGACTGGCAGCTAAGGTTAGGTGAGTTATACATAATCTTTAGTGTCTGGACTACTGGATGTCCAGTGTCCACACAGGAGGAAACACCACCACCAAGTTCATAGATACTCTGCAGTTGCTGTCATTTTTGTGGTGCTTTGCTAATGAGAAAACAGAAAATCTCCTCCCTAGCAGTGGTCAGGGTCCACATTCACCTCTGGAAGATTGTTGTAAAACTTAGTCACACAACCAAGAACCAAAACCAAACTAGATTACTTCGTCTCAGCAACTTTGTCTCCAGCCAAAAATGACAATTCAAAAATCAAAGAAAGAATATAATTTCCCCAAGTTATTTTTAAAATTATTGTGGATGAGATTTCTTCTTCGGCCAACTTTCTTCTCTTTTGTGAAACAGGGCTCCCTAGCTAACAGGAAAACTTCAAAAAGTTTTGCATTTATTTTCAGTTTAGATAAACACACTGGATTTCAAATAATCTTTACAAAAATTAATCCAGCCCTTTGAAGGCTGGATTCAGATCTCACTTACAATGATTTGACCTTGCATCACACCTACCAAATCCAGTAGCACTACTTTTGACTTGGGTTGGAATAAATAAGACCTCTGAAGTCTGCAAATGGGAGTAGATTCAATACAAGAACTGCTTGTCTTTCAAGATTCCCAACCCTTCCGAGTCCAACTGGAAAATTCTCAATGGCAACATCCCTCAAGGTGTCTTGGCACTTCCAGTGTTGACCAGCTACCAAAAATTCAAGGGCTATAAAAACGTGGAAAGGAAAATCCACTGAAACATTTCAGAACCTCTGTATAGTTGGCATCACATCTGGAAATTGGGACATTTTTGCAAGAACACCTACGGATAAGACAGAGTGAAGAGAGTTGTTTAAATTCCCAGTTGATTTTCTGTCCCTAATTCTACTCTTGTACTCAAGTTTCCCTTCAGTCTATTGCTGAGTGCAAAATTATGTTTCATTTCAAGACATAGTGACTCTATGACTGGAATTTAGCTCCTTGCTTTCAAAAGTGTTTTTATGAAATGGAGAAATGAAAAGTACTAAAATAAAATCATGTTATATTCTTTAAATCTGTCACTTGCATCATGTTGAGGACTTGACCAGTCCTTCACATGATGTCCAAGAGGGGACAGGAAGGAGTTCCCGCTGTGCCTCACAGAACTCTGACGAAGCTCAGTTGTGCTGTATTTCTCAGAGATTCACAGTTAGTTTTTTGTCAAGTGCTTATGTAAAAGATAAAATATCATCTCCTGATAATCAACCAAAGTTTTACATACCTTTTTTTCCACCCAATTATCTCTAGTAAAGTTTATTGTTGAGCAATACATTTTTCTTTGATTGGCATTTTCAGTGTAAAAGCAGATTATTATAACTGCAGAAGCAAAAGGGATAAGAAAATGTTTTCACCGAGTTTGTGTGAAACTCATGATTAACTCAATCAGTTTTCACTGGCTTTCCTTGAACCCTTCCCATCCTTTATGTCTCTCACTGAACTATGAAATCTGGCCCCGACTTTAATGGTTCAGAATCACTTTTGCAGAAGAAAGCAGTATCTTACCACTGAGAACAGCTTGAATAAATACCTGTCCTCTTCTTTGTGTATTTGGAAATAATAATTACCAGGTTTGTTCCACTGCCATAAATTGCAGGTCTAAAGCTTCTTCCAAGCCAATTTATGTTTTGCCTGCCCTTTCATTCCCTGATGGACACTTCCACCTGCTTCTTCTGATTTGTCATGGCCAGTCAGTTCCAGGTTTGGCTGAAAACAACTTATAATTGATAGTAATAATAGCAACCATAATAATAAACAGTAATAATAATATATGTAAGTAAATATTCCAACATTAATGTGTAGAGATTGAAATGACACCTCTGATTTATCTCCTGGGTCTTCAAAATGTGGAAGTGATTTTGCTTCTGAGGCTATCTTGTGGTGGTCTCTTTGTCAAGCCACCCACTTCTCTGCCTCAATTTTTCCATTAACTTTTCCACTTTCCCATTAAGAGTCAATGGGAAACTTCCCATTGTGAAGTCAACTGCCCCTACAGCTATTAATTATTTTTCCATGGTCAGGTCTCAGTCTTCATCCTTCAGGTCCTCCCAGCACGCTGTCACTCCTTTTATTTTAGGTGAACTATGCCAACTTTTCACTCCCTGTGACAAATTCAAGTTCCTCAGCATCTTTTGCATTACTCAGATCCTGCCTATATTTCATCTTGACTTTCGTGCCAGAAGCCTCAAGACACACATAGGCCATTATCTCACAATACTGCTTCTTCACCATGTAAGTCTAACTTTCTTTTAAGCCTTACAGAGCTGTCAAACACTTTGGGAAGCAAAAGATACAGTCTACAGCAATCTGGTGTGAAGACACAGGGAGTGGCCATGGGATCATTGAAGAACAACAACTTCCAGACCTAGAGAGCGATTAGCATTGTTGAAACAGCATGGAAGGCAACACATTAAACGAAGAAATCTTATTCCACTGCAAAGAAGAAAGGGCTAATGACTGCAATGAACCTTCAGCCTCATCCTTCCCCTGACTCAGCCTCAAGTATTCCTTTCCCTTCACTAGTATTTCCCTAGTTCCCCCAACAGCCTCCCCTTCTTCCAAAACAGAATTTGTATCCTATTCCTAATGCTGACACGGTCCAGATCTAGTGAATGTCCACCCCAGCATTTCCAGTCCTTCATTTTTCTTGCCTTTTTGGAGATGTGACCTCGTGAAGGCTTGAGTACTTCTCCCTCTGTAAGCGAGAGAAGCAATGTCTGCTGTGTATATTAGCTTTATGAGGAACAGGCAAAGGAGACTCTGACTCTCCAAGGGTCATTAGTGCTTCTGTAGCTAGGAGACTGAAAATATAGTTAAATCGGGGAGAAGGAGGGGGCAAGGTAAGGATGCATTTTTTTTGGAGGAGAATATTTTATCACCTTATCTCAAGCTTTGTGTCCATTAGAAGAAGGGCAGGCACAAGCCTTATGTCAATCTCCTTTTAAAGCGAAAGCAACATTGCTGAGCCTATGAAAGTTTCACACTTCAGCTGTTGAGAAGCATTTCACATTTGTCTTAATGCTTCAGTAAAGCCTGTCTGATTTTAAAAATTCCACGAGAAGAGCTGCCTGGCTGCTTCAGTAGGCTCAACTGATAATGCAGGCATGGATGAATGGATGGATGGATGGATGAAAATGCTGATGCAGATTATGGATTTATGCACAAACAAGAGTTAACAAGCATGCTTGTACACAAGAAAAAAAACCAAACAAAAAAAAGTGTTACAACACAGATTTTCACTTAAGCAGTGACTGACAAGAGACACCAGGTCACTCCCTGGCACAATGGGAAACCACACTCCAACCCAGAATAATATTTCCCAATACCATTTGGCAGTAAAAATGCAGTTTAAAGGGC
>JAAGNO010027631.1:21186-32182 GCA_033439905.1 Ceryle rudis
CACAATGGGAAACCACACTCCAACCCAGAATAATATTTCCCAATACCATTTGGCAGTAAAAATGCAGTTTAAAGGGCAACAGATTCCAGGATACTTTCCCAATCATGAAAAGAGGGTGGTGATGTCCCTGTCTAAGTGACAGTTTCAGCTCTATAAAAGTGTCTCAATTTTTTATGTGTCTTACTTAAAACTGTAGCTCAAGGATCTAATTTTTTTTCGCTTCCACAGTCACAGAAAAGGCTAATAAAATAATTTTTATAGGCTTCTACTTTTACAGGCTTTTTTTAAATATAAGAAAAATCATGGTCTCAAAAAATGTCAAGATTTTAACAGCTTTTGAACACTTCCAGCTGCCTATACTGATACCACCATCTCCCTTTTTATCTGAATCCAGCGGTCCTTTTGTTTGCAGCTTTGTGACTTTGTTATAGTTAGGGGTGAGGGAGTAACCCCTGGGTGTCCTCCTTCTTTCTTCCTACATTGCCATCACCAGCCATCTAAAGAAACAACTGATGACAAGCAACAACAGCTTTGGGCATAAGCCAAATATGTACTTGCCTTGTACTGAAAACAATAAACTTTGTTGTAATCTTTGCCTACCCGTTGTCCTGTCTAAATGTTGAAACAGGAGGACTGTAGGATGGAATCACAGGAGGTACCTGCCCCTGTATGAACCCATCTCTTGCAACACAGCACTGAAAGGTAACACTGGCCTGGCATAAGGGGAGAAGGAATTAAAAGAGGGGTTTTTTTCCCTCGGTCACCTCTTACCTCCCTGGCAAAAATTTCAGATCTACTGATTTCATGTTTCTCCATTTTTATTTTTTTTTTTTTGCCTATAAAGCTGGCAAGCCTTGAGTCAACTCTTCTAACAGTTTGATATACATTTATATAGCCTCTTAATCTAGGGAAAAAAATGCTACAATAAAAATTAACAAGCAAAACTGAAAAGATCATCTGTTGGTGGTCCCAGTGAGAGCAACACGTTGATCTTATGTTAGAAAGGGAAGACAATATGTCAAAATTATCCAAGCTGATGGTAGATTTCTACAAAACAATGCTAATTGCTGGCAAAATCAGTAGGAAAGAAGAAACTCAAGCTGGCACATGATGAATTTTACATGAAATGAAAAGTAGTACTTGTTCAAAAGACTGAGTCATGTATTTATGCCCAGGAGAAAAATGTTTTGAGAATTTTCCCAACGGAGTATATAGGAAGATTGGATTAAAAAAGAACCACTTTTTCACGCGAACAGCAAACAAATTTGTTCTTTTGTTTCATTTATCAGAACCCCTCTGAACTCTGGTGGGGTTTAGGGCACATTACTGACCAGAGGCACAATATTATTCAGCTCCTAGTATCAAAGGAAACAGTCATACACCATGGACTTTTTTTTTTGCCATTGGCTGATAATATTTCCTTATTTATTTAAAATTTAACCTAACAATTACTTAAAAAAAAAAAGGTAATTCAAGGAAGGAAAATATAATACTACCTATTCTATGAATTTTGGCAAAATAGCTTGCCATTTAAAAAAAAAAAAATCAGTAGTAAAATATTTCTTGGTAATAAATCTGTACAAAGCCTATAGAAATACCAGCTGTTCCCGACAAAACCTTGAAGCAAAATTAACACTTCAGTACAATTTTAGCAGCTGCAACCTCTAGGCTGTAGCTGAGTTGATGACCAAAAATGGCTGTTATTCACACTTCACACTAACTGAAGCAGGGAGTCTTCTGGCACTGTATTTGCCGTCTGAATGGAAAGGAGGATGGCACACAAAGGTCAGCTCTTCTGAAGACATGAATCAACAGAATGTTTGATTTAGGAAGGGACTTCTGGAAGTCAACTGGTTCAACCCCTCAGCTCAAGTAGGGCCACCCAGAGCCGGTTTGCTCAGGTCTATGTCTTGACCTTTTTTTTTCATATCTCTAAGGTTGGAAACTCCACAACATCCCTGAGCAACCTATTCCAGTGTTCAGTCACGCTCAGAGTAAAAGAAACACTTCCTGATATTCAGAGGGCATCTCCCATGTTTCAGTTTGTGCCCGTTGCCTCTGCTTACGTCACTGAGCACCACTGAAAAGAGCCTGCCTCTGTCCTCTCTGCACACTCCCTTCAGGTATCTATGTACATTGGTAAGATTCCCCTGAACCTTATCTTCTCTAGGCTGAAGAGTCCCAGCTCACTCAGCCTTTCCTTATATGTGATGTACTTCTGTTCCTTAATCATCCTTGTGATGTTTTAACTCTCTGGTATGTCCATATCTCTTTCATACTGAGGACCCCAGAACTGGACCCCATACTCCAGATGTGGCCTCACCGACGCTAAGTGGAGGACAAGTATCACTTCCGTCATTCCTGCTGACAGTATTTTATTTAATGCAGATTCTACTCTGATGGCATTAACATTCTTTGTGGGAATGTATTAGGGGACACTGACACATGCTGATGAGACTGCTAGTTACTGCCAAATTAAAAAATATCACAGACAAAGAAACAAAAACTTAATCTTTCACACTAAGACAGCCACCTGTTTCTACATATGAAGGCAAGAGAGGCAAGTAAGTACTCTGAAAGTTAGTCCCTGAATGACTTGAGACTGAATATAATACCAGAACTGCCACTATTCAGCAATCCCTACTTTTAGATCAGCACCTACATTCAGAATAAGGTACACTGTGCTTATGTCCCTTCCAGAGTTCAGGCAAAACCTATTTTCACAGTAGGTTCCTGTAAAGAAGAGTTCTCATCGATATGCACCTTTGGCTACAGTGGAGCACGAGCAATCATAGGTAGCAAGGTATGGGTCTATCAGGTTGTCTAGGATTTCTCCTAAATCAAGCACAAACCTCAGCTGAAATTCCTATCTAGAAGCATACTTAAATTTCTTTCCATGGGAAATGGAAATGAAGTTACGTGTATACTTATGGAAGATACGTATTTTTCTTCTCTTCTTCCAGCTCAACAAATGATCTGGGGACATGACAAGTCTGACTTGGAAAACACGGTAATCAGCTGATCGAGTTGGCTTTTCACATACATTCTGCACTGCCATTCTCCTAACAGCTCCCTGTAACTGCAGCTCGCATCCAGCTCCCTGAAAGTATGTCACCAAGTCAGGTACAATCTGCAGCTCCAAGCCACGTGACCACGAGAATCCCAAGGTGAATTTTACAGCCTCTCACAGACCTTCAAATGCTATCCTTTGCTGCCACCCTCTTCTTCCTTTGCCAATCAAACCTATGTCTGGTAAAATGACAGAGTAGCCACAGAACTAAAACTACTAAGCTAAATCAAAACTAAACTGCTGATGTGCATAGGTTTACATATGATTTCAGTTGCATAGCTCTCTGCTACACGCAACAGATGGAATTTTCAGATAACAAAATTTCTTCGGAGCCATGCAAAGATCAGCAACCAGAATTGCCTTTCAGCTTCTTCCTTTTACTAAGAGCAGGATCCAGAAAGAAGGAGTTAACCTGGTAGCAAAGAGCTGCATTATCAATTGTCTCATGTAATCTAGAGGGAATCAATCAGTACCGCTTCCCTCATGCATTCTTGTCAGCTTTTCTTCCTCCAGCCCAGCCTGCTTCATTTTATTCCTCTCTAGTGCTCCATTCAGTTATGGAGTACTAGATCCTCACATTTATATAGATTCTCAGCTTCCTGTGAAAACAAATGACAAGCTGGTACTTAATATCTTTGAGGGGCTGGCTCTTAGTCTGAATGTCCATTTGCTAACTAAGAGTAACGTAAGCAAACATCCCAATGAAAACTAGCAAATATTTGGCAGCAAAGAAAAGAAATATTAAATTTTACAAAGATTTCTCCTCAATCAACTGATACCGAGTGTTTAATTTTCAGTTCACAATAGCTAAAGAAGCGGAACCAAATACCCTTTTTTTTGTCATAATGAATTCAGCTATCCAAGCATTTGTTTACAGATAGATAGCTTCAGGAGGGAAAAGGCTCTAAAATGCTTTACAAAGCTAAGCAAAAGACATTGCCCCTGGTGCAAAAGAGCTCAGTTATTTGTCTTCGGCTTTTTAATATACAGTACAAAAAGCAATTGTGGCATCAATTTATTCTAGAAAACATTCAACAGATAAAGCAGCTTTATTGTTCAGATTCTATAATAACAACTTATTGAGACAGCAGTGAAAGAGAACCTGACCTCTCACCATCATTGGCAAAAGTCCTCTCAAAACAATAAGCAAGGAAGGGTGAAAAGCTGAGTTTATGAACCATTTTTAATACAAATGTACATTGCTGTGTGATATGTAAATTGTCACCATTCCTTGAAAAAATGCCATCAACAACAAATTTCACAATGTGAAGAGGTCGTACTTGCTTGAAAGGGTTTTTTTCTGACATGGCCACCAAAGAGACCCGTACCCAATGAATTTGCTAGCAGAGAATAGGCTTAACTGAAAGTCCTGCAAGCTGACAACAAAAGCCTTACAAATGGCTTTTAAAATTACTTTAGGCAGACACTGATACTTAACTAGATTCTCATTAAACACACTATCAAATAATATTTATCTAGGAATGTGGCCTGTGTTACTCTGAAAGAGAATGATCTTACAGACAAAGTCCCCCTTCCTTGCTCTGCTGCTTCACGTTTCCCTTAAGCAAACACATGCTAGGGCACCTACACCTCCAAAATTGCAAACCACCTATCAATCAATACCTTTATGGAAATACTATATACCAAAACCTGCATTAATTTTATCAGTTTGTTGCTGGGCTTTGCAGAAGTGCCACATTCATATGACTGCATATTTTGGAAAGAAAAAATATTTATTTAATCACTGCACGAAATGATTCACGGGTAATAACCACAAATAAAAAACATCCTACACCTACAGCATTTTAAATAAGAAATGCAAGATGGTGGTGCATTTAATGTTCCAAAGCTTTCTGGAAGAGCAAAAGCCGTGCATGAATAAAGAGGGAAACGTGCTACAGGGAAAAGCAATAGGTTCTTTTTATCCTTAGGGCCAGTGGAATCTAATCAAGAGTCTGTGCTACTTTTGTACGTTTTAGAGAACATCACCAGAGAATTTAGGTTGTAAGAGGTCTGCATAGCGCAGGAAAGAAATTAAATAGAAGTCGCTATCATACTCATGGCTAAATAAATGACTTCTCTGTCAGGCTTGACAAAGTGATAGTATAAATAACTTCCAAGGATAATTTGCTAACACTGGGCTAGTTGGCTTGATTCAGCAATTGGCACTGATAACCCAGTCCGATTCTCAGAAGAGCAATGGCATTGTTTAATTATTAATTCTTGCTGAATAAAACTGCAACCCATTATAAGAACCAATGATTTACCACAGTCACATATATCACCAGTGTACACAGAGTAGAGTCTCACAGTGGCTACCTGTATCATTGTCTCAGAATGTGTAGGCTTGTGGGGGAAACGGAGCCAAAATGTCAATCCAAAACATCTCACAGAAAGTAAAACCACAGCACAAATCTTTGCTTATAAATCCTGATTATTGCCTTCACGGACTTACCCGTAGCTTGATCCTGGGATCTAATTGAAATCTAGGGACAGACCTTTGCTTGGTTGCCCTCTTACTTCTCATCATGTGCATTAAAACAGCAGCTCAGTCATGGAAAAAAAGTCTCTCTGCATGAGGACGCGTGAAGCGTGAACTACCGCTGCACCTTTGCTTGTCCAAAGGAGATTGCTGTCATGCAGCACCAGCTTCCAGCACTTTATACACTAATAGTCACATGTTTGGTTTCTCCGCTACTATCCCTAGTCACCTGTCATTCTTCCCTTTTTGAAATCTAAATCTTCCCCAGCTGCTGCTGTGGATGCTTCATCTAGCATAGCCAGTAAAACTGAGAGTGATAAAGAGCACCCTGATGGTTAGACATGCCCCAGGGAGAGAAAGGACACAAGCAGTGGGATTCAGACTTCTTTAATGCCTTTTTTGCTGACAATTGCCAATTCAAAAGCCTCATGTTCATATTCATAGCTAACTACCTCACTACGGCCTTTCCTTGACTACATGCTAACTGAATCCTACCCTCTCAAAGGTATCCAACAGCAGCAGATATAAATATTTCTATCAATACAAGACTTTACTGGACAAAGATTTTTTTATTAAGAACTGCAAATAGAATTTTAAAAATCAACCACCTGTTGCACAATAGGCATTTTTGCCTCCCATTCACACTGAGGAGAAGGAGAAGAAATAAAAGCAGAGGAACAGAGGTGTGAGCCAAGCATGTGAAGCCACAAAGGTCCCTCACTAGCACTGGTGGCAAGAGAACCATCTTGCAGCATCCTCTGCAAGGTTTAAGGTCTCAACCACTTAAGTATTATGAAGACTTTGTAGTAGTGAAGGGCAACAGATCTGGTGACTCAGTCCAAACAATCACATCAGTACTGTCTCCATCCTAACAAACTGATGCAACACTATAAAAAAAGGGAGGCAGGAGTGACCTTCAAACAGTGTCGCTAAAATTCTCAAAGCTCTGATTCATTCGCAGTCCTGATTTTTTAATGTACTTTAAGGCATAAAACAGCTCAAATTTCGTTTTTCAGAACTAGAAGATGCAATCATAGGTAGAGATTTAGAACAGAGCAAAAGTTTCGATGGGCAGCAAGAATCGACATCTTATTCTCCTTTTAGACTTTTTCTGTCTTCCTTCTCCTAACATTATCAAGGTTTGAGAGGGGTGATCCCTCAGTTGTTTCAAGAATAAGTTGTCAGCACTACCTTGAACAAGGAAGGGAAAATGAACCTTACAATTTCTGTATGTATATATGTGTGTGTATAAATATGTATATATTGATAAAACCCTTGCACAAGTAATACACGTGCTATTCACCCCCTGAAAAAATAGTAGAAGAAAGAATGAAAAATAACAGATGCTAGATCTTCAGCCTCCTAGGTGATAAAGGTAGTGAAAAACCTGAGTAGAATAAAAATATCTGAAGGTAGCGAAAAATTTGAGTGGAATAAAATATCGTAGAACAGCAGAAGTCTGCAACATGGAACGAGAAGCAGCTGCCTATGAAAACAACCAGACCTTGATGAAGTAGATGGTGGATGTGCTGGTGGTGCTAAATGTAACAAATATTAGGTATAAAATCTAAGAATACTACATTTAAAATCCCCAAAATCCATGCTGGATGTTTTCCAGGGCAAATAGAAAGCTATGAACTATGACCTGGGTAGTTTTCAGAGCCATGACATGACAAGTGAAGAGCACCAATGTCATCAAGGGGATAAATTAAAGAATATTAATGGAATATCATAGCTGGAGTGGTAGACATCACAAAAGGCAAAAAACATTTAAGATGTTAGCTTTCCACAGCAACATTAGCTTCACTGGGTTACATAGCACATGTAAATGACATAAAACACGGCATGCTAACATCTACATCTCACAAAGGCAACTCAGATGCAGCTTTTGCCCAAAATAGCAAAACAAAGTCCCTTCTAAATTCAGTGGAACTGAGATTAAGAACCTCTTGTAGCAATGCATGTATTGACATGTTCCATACAGAGCGAAGTGAGAAACTAAATCTAGTAGTAGAAATTAATTTGCAAGGACAAAACTTAGTGGAAATCAACAGACACTAAATACCAATTCTATTGAACTGGGTTTTAAGGTTCCTCAAAATCATTCTTGAAACCATCATGGCCATACACATGGTCGTCTTTTTTTTTTTTTTTAGGTTTCTACATCAGCTGAAATTCTCTAGAAACACCTTCATGAACAAAAAATTCATTAGATAAATGCTTCAGCGGATAATGAGAAGACTTGCTGTCAGAGTATTCAGTCACTACTTACCAAACCGGCCAAAATAAATAAAAAAAAATAATGAAAAAAACCATTTAGAATGAAAAAGCCTCAATCATCAGTCTCTTGAGGCCTGGCTACTGGAGGTAACTTTAAATGAGCGCGACACAGACACACCTACAAACTAGCAAAAGTAGAAGCTAAGTATATTGTTTAGAATATATATGATACCGATGGCATGAACGGGTGTAAACATCAACAACGCCTTTGTGACAACAGTGGCCATGTGACATCCTGCACAAATTGCTTCAGACAAACAGCAGTCATTATTACTTCAGAAATTCAAGAGAAGAGTAAGACTATCACAAGGACAAAGCTACAAAATAATGAGGTTATTAAAGAAAGGCTGCAATTACAAGAATAAACAAAGTACAGCTGACTGAAACCAGTTCAACAGCCTTAGCAGAAATTCTGTTAAAATTTGGCTACAAAGGCTGCTTAAAAAATATACAGGAGTATTTGAATACCATAAATTCCACCTAAAGGATATTATTGCTATGCCATCCTAATTGCAGAAGCAACTGTCTTTTCAAATAAGCCCACAGAAATCTATTTCACAACAGGTAAACAGAACTATACGAAAGCCTTTCAGAGCTATGAGGATAGAAAACTTTATAAGCCAAATACAAAGATGAGAGGGAGAAGATGGGATTAAGAACAGAAGGAAAAAAGCCAACTTTAGTCTCTGCCACAGGAAATAATAAGCAGATCCAGGTACTGTGCAAAATAGCTGAACTGCAATTTGCATAAATAAATAACCATTTCTTGCCAGCTCCTTCCTTTTATCTCATTTTATTCACAACCTCCAGTTCATTTGACCTTTATTTGCTTCAGCTGCACTTAAATTCAGAACTCACTTCCTTACAAATTAGCTTCCCATTACAGCTGTCCTGAGCACATTTTTGCACTTGTAGAGAACCTGTACATCAGAGCTTTAGGTCATTCATGACTCTTGCCCAGACAATAAGGACAATAGCAAAAGCTTCATTTCATAGAATCATCGAATGTTTTAGGCTGGAAGGGACCCCTAGAGGTCATCTGGTCCAACCTCCCTACACAAGCAGGGACATCTTTACCTAGGGCAGGTTGCTCAGAGCCCCACCAAGCC
Source organism: Ceryle rudis (assembly GCA_033439905.1). Lineage (NCBI taxonomy): Eukaryota > Metazoa > Chordata > Aves > Coraciiformes > Cerylidae > Ceryle > Ceryle rudis. Next base: position 30,128 of record JAAGNO010027631.1, read on the forward strand.
TGGCCTTGAATGACTCCAGGGATGGGGCCACCACCCCCTCTCTGGGTAGCCCATTCCAGTGGTCTGTCACCCTCAGATTAAAGAACTTTTTTCTAATACCCAGTCTAAATCTCTCCTTTCCCAGCTTAAAACCATTGCTCCTTGTCCTGTCATTACACACCCTTTTGAATAGGCTTTCCCCCACCTTCATGTAGGCCCCTTCAGGTTCTGGAAGGTCACTATAAGGTCCCCCCTGACCCTTCTCCAGGCTGAAGAGCCCCACCTCCCTCAGCCTGTCTTCATACAAGAGATGCTCCATTCCCCTGATCATCTTGGTGGCCTCCCCTGGACACACTCCAATATGTCTGCATCCTTCCTGTGCTGAGGGCTCCAGAACTGGACGCAGTACTCCGGGTGAGGTCTCACCGGGGCAGAGTAGAGGGGCAGAATCACCTCTCTGGATCTGCTGGCCACACTTCTTTTGATGCAGCCCAGATCCTAAGTGGGAAGTGGGCAGAGAAAAATATGGAGCAGAACTTGGCTATTTACTGCTTGAGGTATCTAAGGCAAAAGAAATCAACAGAAATGAGGAGCTAGGGCACAACTATACAGTGGATATAAATGTCCAGGGTAGACATGGAATGGTCTTTAAATTAAGTGTCACCTCTTCAGCTCTTTAAATAAATGAATAACAGGTTTCTTTTTCTGTGGCACTTTCCAGAAAAGATGACATTAATATTGCTCTAAGAGACAAACAGTCCCTCCTCCAAATAAAACCACAAACAGAATTTTTTTTTCCAGTAACCCCGAACCCACATAATAGCCCCTCACACTGCTTGGCAAACAGGCTGATGTTTCTTCAGCAGGCATTAAGCTTTTCAGCCTTGCTTCCTCTAATGGGTATTACTGGGCCTCCACAGTGAATATTAAAGAAAGCAAATGTAGAAAATGATAATAAGGAGAGGAAAATTGGGAAGAAAAATAAAGGACTGTATCAGTAACTCTTGAAGTTCTTATAATAATGATGATGAATCATTCCTTTGAAGTGACTATAGTGGTAGCCATTCAAAAGAAAATCAAGCAGATTAGGATCTTGATGTGATTTCTAAATGGTTAAATGTTATATTTTTTTGTCTGGTTTAGAATGCTTCACAGTATAGAAGGGGTCAAAAAAACCTGGTTATTCACGTGGCTATTTCTCAATGTTTCTGGATTACTAAAAATATTCTGGCTGCTGCAATTTCTAAAATGCTCTTCTTATATCAGCATCAGTGGGAGCTGGTCTGAATGGAAGCTCAATTTCAAGTGTAGTTCCAAGTTATTGGGAAATGTGTTCCCAAGAGTAAACAGTGTTATTTTCAGAAACGCCGAGCCCATACCACTCACTGCGAAGTTAAATTCTGAATTGCAAAATAAAGAAGTAAAAAAATAATAATATAATTTTGCGTAGCTGTGCCATGTAACCACCAGAGTATTACAAGATTTATGCAACAGTAATGGCAGAATTTATGACCTATTTAATTTTTTTTTTTTTTTTTAAAAAAAGAAAGGTCAAAAGCTAACTTGGATATTGAGAATGACAATTCCTTTTAAACTCAAGTTACTTCACGTCCGTAGAAACCATAGAGATTCTGAATTATCAGAATCAGTGTAAAAAGGGGACTCCGCCACTACGAAAAGCTAAGCTATTTAGTAACTGCAGTTATAGTCAAACCAGGGAAACAAGGTGTATAAGGGCTAGGAAAAAGCACTTTTGAAAATGTTGCAATACTTTTTTATAAATCAGAGGTGTACTTTCATCTAGATTAACATGAGGATTAACCATTTGGAAAAAAAAAAACAAAAACAAAAACACTAAGAGAGGTATAAAAACCATGAAAAAAGGGACAAAATCCAGCCTTTCATAGAAGGTAGGAACAAAGACCCCCAAGTAACCTAACTTTATAGTTAAGAACTTGTGTATTTTATGCTATACCAACATATTTTTCAAGCAGTTTATATTCACTACAATTGCAGCACCTGCTCCACAGTAAGTGCTTAGTGAAAACCAGGACAGGTTAGAAAACAATCTGTGGC